>JAMKCH010045067.1:0-190830 GCA_023653785.1 Ophioderma brevispina | reverse complement strand
TAGGTAGGTAGATGGATGTTGTGTTGTATGTTTCACTACCAGAAACACAAAAAGATATGGAACACCATACAAAAAAACAAATGGCAAATCTTCACTTTTTCTGTTAACAATCTTTTTATTTGTCATTTTGAATGCCTGAAGCATTTAGAGTACCAAAGTATGACGTCATTTGTTTACGTGGTTTATAAAATTTTTTTTTTTGAACCCCACAAAAAATAATTAAACTAATAATATTAGGTCGTGTAAAAATAGGGTCGGTAGGGTTACGCCAAATTAAACCATTTTTTTTAGGCCTAACAATGGTTATTGGAACCACAACCTGCGTGGAAGACATTTCAGGTTTTAACATCATGTTGAAAGAGTGTTATAAATCCACTAACAGTATTAAAATATCAGAATTCCCAAAATGACGGGTTACAGGGTCTTTTTGGTAAAGTTGTGCAAGATTGCCAATAGAAAAAACCAAAACCAGTAGCCTAGAGCGTCAGTTTTTCACTTAACCTGTAAACATTTAAATACTGGTATAAAAAAAAAATAAAGTGCTCCACCAAAAAGAGGAATCAACACTGCAGGAATTCAACAGTCAGTGTGTTTGATGTTGCCTGCCAACACTAAGTGCCCAAGCTAAAAAAACTTCCGTTTAGGGCCCAAGGGACCCAACCCAGATAACCACTTCCCATGGAGTTTGATCATGCCCACTAACACAAATCAATGGGGGTCACGTAAGAGAAAACCATACAAAGAATAAAAATGAAAATCCGACTGGACCTATGACCTACGGCCAGTTGAAATTGTCACTCTCGGAGAACAGAGAGGGGTTCGAACAGTTCCATCCTCAGCAACTCCAATATAAAGGTTTGAAACAAAATAATTCATTATATCTACTCTAGAATAACAATCACCATAAAAGAATCATTGCCAAAAAGATAGCCAAAATTATACCCATCAGTTGTATTTTTTCTCAGAACCTTCAAAATCGCCTTATTTTTACCATAGAACACAGTTAAGAGCACGGCATCCTGAAAAAATTAAAATTGTGCATTAGCATATAAAAGGTTAGTTGATTTAAGTATTATTATTATTTAATTAATTACCTCCTAAGGTATATATCTAAGACAAATATAAATCCCAAGTTTAATTACTTGAATTTTAAGTAGTAAAATATCTTGATGTTTTCACTTCCGTTATGCCCAAGGGGGGGGGGTTCCTAGGAGGGGACCCAACCTAATTATTTTAATGATGTGAAGCACGTGGGCGGGGATTTAAATTTTTTTGTATCAGGGAGCGTATTCATAAATAGACAATTAGCAAAACACTCCTTGAAAAATTTGATTGCGTAACCGGAGAATCGAAAACAAAAACCAAATGTTGGGTGACTATGGAACCCCCCCCCCCCCCCCTTGGGCAACTTAAGTTATTGGCAGCAGAAAAGACACATAGGGATCACTGGTCAGAGCTGGTGGATGTTCTGTTGGTGTTGTCTGTGTGAAAACGGGGTTAACATTTGCTGTAATATCCACATACTTTGATGGATTTAAACCAAAATTGGGTCACAGGTGCAAAACATGACATCCCCCATTTGACGACCCATCCGCAGGTCAAAGGTCACTACCAAGGTCAAAAGGTAATACCCAAGGTCAATGTCGCATCCAAGGGTCAAAGGTCACATTACCAAAGGTCAAGGTTTCACATACAAGGCAAAGGTCACATACAAGTCAGTGGTCACATACCAAGGTCAAAGGATCCACATACCAAGGTAAAGGTCAATACCACGGGTAAAAGATAATGTGAGGTCAAGTTGTAAGATAGGCTGACAATGTAAAATTGACTCATTGAAAATTTGAAGTGCAATTGGAACCAATTGGTTTTATGAAGTTTACATTGCAATCACTCATTTGGTTATGAGTCAAAGGTCATATATCAAGTTCAATGGTCATGTGAGGCCTATCATCAGAAACGCGGACGGCAGGAGACAACAAACCGTCAAGAAGATGTATTTTTTTGTCTTCCTGAGAATGAAAATACTTCAAGTCACACACCTTTGAGCAGTGATGGGAAAAGTCATTTCAATCCAAAAAAATTGATCAGTGGGTGGGAGGAAAGAGCCGACTCTTTAAGAGGTTGTGAAGTACAGCTCTACAATATGTGATAATTCTTGTAACATTCTTTGAAATTTGAAATTCTTATTCTTGTGTTTATTTTTGTGTCCAGATTACTTAAATTGAGCTATTTCTTCTTGGTTAAATATTCGTTTTCTCTCTCTCTCTTTTCCATTTATGCATCTGAAAGAGTGGTGCGGCACCCAATCCTGCCTTAAATTAGAGTCCAATGGAGGACCCATGTCTCCGGGCTAGATTTCAGGTAACAAGAGTCGTCACCAAAAGACTAGCTGCCCCGTGCGTACCAAATTATTAACCAAGATCATTAACAAGGTTAATTTTTTCTAATTTAATAATAAACTAAACAAGTTTAATTTTTCGGATTTTATTCTGGCAGATTATTTACAAGGAGCACCAGGCTTGATTAATGAAAGATTTTTGTTTCAATTTTACCGAGTTGGAGTTGACTGATTGCTAGAACAACTCATTGATGATCTGTCAATTTAATGCTCCTTTTTTCTAATGCTTTGTAGATAAGCAGAATTCTCTACCTGTTGAGCTGTGCTTAAATTGGGAGGCCAGGCCTTATTGTATTACTGCAGTACAAACAACTAAAAAAACCTGTCCTAGTGACTAAATTGAGCTGTGTGTGTATGTCCTAGCTAGACTGGGCAAACTGTCATGTCAATGCAACAAGGTCATAAGTGCAATAGCTGCCATTTGTCAGAAGTTCCCATCAAACCCACTATTATGCCAAGTCTTTGGTCAGTGGCTCTTGAAATGGTGCTTCAGATGACACAGTCATCTGTATCTGTAGAACCATTTTAAGAGCCACTAACTCAAGGAAAGATATAGTGATATAGATAAAGATAAAGATATAGATAAGTCATCCTTATACAAGGCAGCACACAGATGTATCACATCGCAGCTATTGTACTTATGACCTTCTTGCATTCACATAGGATCTCTGCTTTTCAGGCAGTATTGCGTTATGCCGTGGTTAAGAGGCGGACCAGCATATGTAGTCCTCTGGCCACTTTTAAGCGTGAGCATGCACTCCTGCCAAATAACATGCTATCAGAAATCATTAGGTTAGATGGATATGGTTTAAATGTGCAAGAAATTTTACTTTTGCCAGCAGCTTACTGTATAAGCTGAAATTTTCGCGGTGGTTTTATTTTCGCAGACTTCGCGGACCACATGGCTTCCGCGAAAATAAAACCACGCGAAATTGTGAAAATTAAGCATTTTACTATGTTGTTATAAAGCATACCCAGAACCGCGCGAATTCAACAACCCGTGAAAATGTACAATCTGTTTAAAACCGCGAAAATATCTATCCGCGGAAATATTGGCTTATACAGTATTGTGTAAGGAGATTTAGTTTAAAAAATGTTTCTAAATATTTGTCTGTGTTGTGATTGTGAAATACATTTACTGGTTGGTTTATTACTCCTGTCCATGATTACAATCAAAATATTAAATGTAAATTTAAGACATTTTGTCATATTTGAGCAAGTTGAATTTGCACAAAATTGAAAATTTTGTCAAGCTGTTGTTCAGCCACTTGTACCATGATTGCAGAAACATTCACATGATCTCAAATATGCAGGCCCAAATCCACAGTGCACTTCATCCTCTTACTATATTTTCCTTGGTAATCGACACAGTAAACTACTGAAAATAAATATTTCAATCCTACTGAAAAAAATATCTGATAGGTAGGTGTTAGGGAATGCCCCAAAATAGCTGAGAGGATAGAAAATATGAAGGAAAATTAAAGCAGTTGATTGTCTGTAATGTTCAGTCTTGTTTAAAGAAGTCAACACCATTTAAAGGTGCACTGGGATAAATTAGCTTTATCCCTATAACCCACCATATCAATCTACAAATTTTGGTTTCATTGAAACAATTTCTAATCTTTACTGAAATCAGCCCATTAAGTTAGGTCAAATGGAATGAAAAAAAAAAATTTGGTTTCCTGTTCAGCTTACACAAATTATCCTATGGAACTGACATTACAACATTTGAATTACCTCAAAACAACAAATCTTGTTTAACTGAAACTTTTGAATTTGGACATTTTAGGTGACTATTCAACACAATTGACCTTTAAATTCACTTATTTACATTAATAATGCAGAATAATTATTAATCATTGTCTTCTCTGAGAACTAAGTAGTTAAAAAGTCAGATAATTAAATGGTGTTTACTTCTTTAAAAGATAATTAAATGTGCTTGCAACCTATATTTATAATTTCAAAAATACTAGTGGTTTTGGGATCATACTTGGATATGCACCAAAACTGACAATAGTATTAAAAGTGGTCGACAATTATTTAAATGATATGATAAAAGTAAAGAACCCGGTTCAAAAAGGCGTGCACTACGATTTTAAAATTAAAAAAGGTGAACTATAGGAAAGAATACCTAGATGACTTGATAAAAAGAAACCGCAATCTCCTTCCCCCTAAGTCTGAAGACCCTGGGCAAATTATGAAAGCTGTCTCCAATATGAAGCCTGATCTGCCCTAGTTTGGCCATCGCATTCATGTGTCATCACACGTCCACAGTTGTATGTTGATATTGGTATTGACACAGACACAACACTGTATCAGTGGCGTATAATGACCATCATGTGTGACTTGTCACTTCCAATGCAAGCACTTGTTGGTCAGAGTGTACGTAGCCGATCTCGGGGAACTGCCAACGGTGTGTGCAAATTACCTGACAAGGATTGCACTGGAAATGGGAGGTGATTCTTGATTCTTGTTGCAGAAACTGTTGTGAAACACTTGCCGCTCTTGGTTCATTGAGAGTATTTCCCCAATCAAAATAATGTGCATCTGTGGTGCATCAAAAGTAATTCCACAATTGTGTTGAAAACACAATACTTCCACATGAAGGGGTGTCTATTTGTAAGAAATCAGAATTGTTTCCCCACGCCACAGGTCTTCCCCGATTGACCATAGAGACAAACCTATTCCCCCACCTCAGGGATGAATAACGGAAGAATAGACACCCATGCCACATGTGCATTAAATGGACTTGCAGATAAGACCAGGTCCTAAATTTCTTAGTTGTAGGATGTGGAAGGATTCTTAAAGTTCCTTGTTACTAACAGGGTTTGGAACCCAAGATAGCATATGCAGATTTAATTCTTAGATGATCTATAAGTTCATATTTAAAATTAAAGTCAAATTTGATTCTTCCAGTGTCTTTAAATCAAATTAGCCTTAAATATTAACAAATAAATACTGTACACTTCACTGTAAAAGAAAATTCACATTCACAAACACAACCTGAAAGATCACCAAAGTTCTTTATCAATGTCATTAGGGGTGGATGAAAAGTGTTGATTCTGATAGTGATGTTAATATTGTTGATTTGGTGTTGTTAAAGGTGGTGAGCGAGAGCTAAAGTCAGCTAAATTGTTAAAAAGTAGTTGCATTTAGAGGGCTTCATAGCTGTTTTTCCATCATAGAGTGAATGAACATTGCATTTGGCCAGTCCTATTTCTATTTCATCTTGTAGTGATTAGCATATAGATACAGAAAGATGTATTTATTTGCACATACAGACTGCAATAATAAAACTACATCATATCGTTGCACTCACAAGTAGTTCAACAACCTTAATTTTTAATTTTGTAATGTAATTAATTTTAAAAAAAAAACTTCTTTCTTTTTTTTAAGGGGAGGTTTTTAAGTTCAGGCTCGTTGTATGTACTACAGAACTACGGCATGTTTCTGCATAATATGCATTTATTTCATCTCTATATTTTCAGCAAGTATTTGTTAGCCTTGGAAACTCAGGTTATGATATGCAGGAGGGTATATCAGCGACAAGGGGCGGTTCTCATTGTGCACAAATCAGCTAAATTGATAGAGTAGCCGTGCTTCATCCATGAGTCAAATAGCATTTTCAAGCGTATTTCACCCACAATCTCGTGTGTTAACTAAAATTGTGGATCCTTTTGATTCAATATTGACAACCAAGTTATTGTTGATATCTCATACATCATTTCTTTTTGTTTTAAAATTTTGTCTTTATACAGAGTGCCGCAGCTCCCAGTCCCGCCTTAGGTCAGATGCCCCCAAACGATGGCATGCCAGGAGGACCGATGCCACCTGGCTTCTTTCAGGTAACCATAGCAACACTAAGATAAAAATCCCCCAGCTGGTCGTATTCTCTATTTGGTGGGTAGAAGTTAAGTGAGCCTTGCACAAATGTTGAAAAGTAAAGATGACCACATGGTCTGTTGTATGCATATGCATATTCATAGCAAGCAGAGAGAAAAGTTTGGCATACATTTGTGATGTGGCAATCAATTAACTCTCACCTGATGAGAATACGACTCTTGCTAAAATTACACCAAAGAGTACCATCCTGATAAACTCAATTATATCTTCTTAAATGAAACTTGGTCACAAACAACCCAATTGTTAATAATTTTTAGAACCTGTGTATTATGTAGGGTAGCGTTAGCATATTGGTTAAGTAATGTCTGTGCCAAAGTTGAAGACTTTGGATTAAAAGAAGATACTTTGATGATTCAATTGACACACTCCTTTTTATGCGATTAGGTGTAACAATAACAGTTAAGATGGGAAATTGTATCCAAGAGAATGTTTTTGTGTGAGAATTTATAGTTCTTGTAAGTGTTCAAATTGTAAGTAAAGACGTTTGTTGATTCCAGGATCAGATATCTCCTTCCATTGCAAATTTAGGTTGCTAGGAGTTGAATTGGTATTTGTCAGCAAGACCGTTAGATTCAAGTTTTTGGTAGTAAATCTTAGCCAGTCCATTCTGTCGTCAAATGCTGTCCTCTTTGTAGTGATCGTCCTCAGAGAATCCCTTCATGGTAGTCTTGTTGTGGAGGCGTGTCAGCTAAGCTGGTTGAAATAGGTGACCATCATTTCTGTGCAAATGAAAAGGTTGAAAAAAAATAGAGGTGGCTATCATTTCTGTGAAATATTTTTCTTTAAAAATGTGATCTATTAAAGTGTGCTTTGATTTGATAACACATTCAGGAATAATTTACTAATTCTAATTATACATTCATTAAGTCAAAACAATTTAACATCAAAGTCGTGATCAAGCAAATAAGACTGTTACTATTGTCCAGTCTATGTAACATATTCATCTTTTAAAAAATGATGCAAGCATCTTTTGATTTCAGTTTAGAAAATTAACATACAATTTACCAGTAGTTAAAGCTCAATGGCCGATGGCCATCAATGGCCTGATCGCTAATAACATCATACCCAGGTCCTCAGACTTTAACCTGAAGTCGTCAAAAATTTGGTGTCAGGAAAAAAGCTATTTTTCTTATTTACTCAGTTTAAATTGTAGTGCTTAACAATGTTTGGTTTCGATATTATAAGTGAAAAGATGCCACATTTTGACCTACCAAAATTAATTGTACAACCATATTGTGTGAGCTCACAAAACCACATTTTAGCTCCCTTATCAATACATACTGAATTATTTGCTTGAAACTTTACAGATGGGGTATTAGGGTCAAAGTCATTCACTAAGATGAAAAATTGATTTTGGGTCATCCCCTTTAATCACATTTTATAAAACAAAACAAGCAAAATTTAGAGAAACTGCCCACATGGGATGCAAGACATTTTTTGCAAAAATTCAAATAACTAACCCTACAGATCTATAATTTCTTGGGAAGGAAAGTTGCTCCAATTAAATTTTCATTGTCAGCTATTTTGTGTGTGTGAGATCACCAAGCCAAAACAAACCCAATCAAAAGCAATATAAACAATAGCTTAGCGTGTGTAGGCATTACTATCATGAGGCATAATCTGTGTTGAGCTTTCCTCCCGCGTACAGTGCAACAAAATGACTCAATCACCGCCATTGATCCCTTGTAATAAACACACACTGCCCAGTTAATTTCATGATAATTAGATGGTGATGAATACATTGGCACGGATAGGTCGCTGCACGTTAGGCAGTTTGAAATGCTCTATCGTTAGATTTGTTTGAACAAAATTTAATGTAATTTGCATACAAGCGTGGTCGTGCACGGTCTGTTGGTTCTGGCATAATTCAGTAGATGTGGTTGGTTGAGGATGAGGAAGTGTATCATAACACCTGGCCTTTATTTCACAATAAACACCGATTTGACATTTAGAATTCAAATCAATCTCAACAGTTCTCACGGATGGTGTAGAAGCCAGCCAATCAGAGGAAGAGGAAATAGCAGATTTGGATTCTATTAGGACTTTGATATGTGCTGTGTTTATGTAGATGTTGCTGCACCATATAACAAGGTGTAGAAAAAATGTTTACACTCTAAAATAAATAACTCGTACAAAAATAAAGGGAAATTAATATTTGAAAAAGCAAAATGCTAAATGAATTTGAGTTTTTCATTATCTTTGAACTTTCGATGGGAGTTGGTATATTTTTGGAATGGGCAGAATGGTCTGAGTGTGGGTTATAGCAGATGTGAGATTTTTTGGGGGTCAATATTACATTGAGCCAAATTTCGAGATGTAAGTCAGAAACAATGAAATGGGTAGACAAAGGAGGTCGCCCTCGATCAATGTATTACCAATACCATATGAATCAATAATTACATTAATATGGACTACAAGTTGATTTGGTCAATTTGACGGAGGTTGGTGCTCTGGCTCATTTGTGACCCCGTTTTAACCACCTGAGGTCTGCTGGCCGATTTGATTGGCCAATAGGTCAGATAACCCTATGTATAACCAATCAGAGATATAGTAAAAAAGCTTAAAGGTTTGCAAAGATATTAAATGTCTAGTTTGATTGGTCATTCGGCAGGTATATCATGAGCATGTAATGAGCCAATCAGATGTACTTTAAGAAAAGTGGTAGATCTCACAGGCTTAAGACTCTCGGCACTGCCTCGTTCAGTACACATTTATCCCATTATTTGTACCAAAAAAAAACCCACTGAAATAATAATGGTGTTGACTCTCCAACCACACCACAATAATTTATTGCTTGTTAACAAATTATACATTTAAAATTTAAAATATTGAGAGTATATGTTAAACCAATGACAACACCAAAAGTGATACAGGTCAAAATCAAATGTTTGTTTCTGGATCTGAAGTCAAATTGGTGACTTTGTTGGGGCTTTGTCTTTTATCTTTAAATGCTGAAAAAAAATTATTTAACTTTGATCAGTCTTAAAATATGTAATGGTAAATGGTATAAATTAGCAGGTTACAGAATGCAAGATCTTATTTTAAGCCTCTAATACAGGCATTAGAATTTTCAGGGTTCAGCAATCCGTTTTAAAACATGTCATTAATCAAATTGATCATTTTAATTTTGCATTTATTTTTTAGCACAATTTTGGACCTTTTGAAACCCGGTTTCAGACTAGTTTAGGGTTTAATACCTATTTTGCCATTTAATGTACAGAAGTTAATTCTCATGCCTGTTAATAAACAAGCCCCTTAACCCTCAGTGGTTAGTGAGTCGGATTTAGATTTGTGGTTTGAAGTGTAGTATTTAAAGATGAGAAACTGAGTGAAACATCTGCAAGCTATTTGGTCAACTATGACACAATTATTTGTCAGAATCTGTTGATTTATTGGACTTCTAGTATGGATATTCAAATATGGAGTCTGTTGGTACAAAGTTGATTATTCCAAGTGGAACTGTTTGTGCGTTTGATTTGCTTTTCCTTGCTACTTTGGGTCTAGGGTTAAAATTTAGATGTGAGAACATCATCAGTATTTTTGTCATTTGTTCAAACATGGCTAAATTTTTCTCAGTTGAGATTTTGGTGCAATTGTATGGTATTTTTTGCTGAACTAAATTCGTAGATTTCAATGTGATTTTTGCAATAAAAGTAAGAAATTCCTAATTATCACAACCATCCATGATTTGTAGGTGAGAATCAACTTGTTTATCTAATGCTTTTTGTTATTACATTTATGACTTGCAAGAGCTGCAAGTGTCATTGGTGTCTTTGTGATAGCTTAGTCTTTTGTTTGAGAGCAAATTCAAAGACATTTTAGCCTGTTTCTTCCCCCAGAAATCACAAACTATTGCTTTTAAGGGTTAGTATAAGGATTATTGTAAGGGTTTGGATTTAGAATTGCTCATAAAGTTTGAAAAAAATCATATTAAAACAATGCAACAGTCATACCACTGTCCACAGGTGTGTCTGCATTTAACTAAATTTAAATGTTAACTATAGTTGTAATAATTTCTTTGCCAAGTTACTAGGTACACCCGCTGTCCCGCCAAAACAGTCCACCACTGTGTTGCACGCACATGCAGTTCACACAAGTTACAACTGTGTGAGTCATGGCCAAGAATTATGTAATCGGATTATAGCTAGCTAGAACGCAAATGGGGAAGATAATTTTTTCAAAAATATCTAAAAATTTTTGAGAAATGATAAGGTGAAGGGTAAAGCAAAAAAGATAGAGGCAGCCTATCGTGCAAGTGAACTCTGCGTCAAATTCTGTGAATCTAACTCTTCGACAAGTTACATTTATAACCTTCAAAGGGGAGAGGTGGTTATCATAGAGGGTAGTACCAAACAATATAAAGCAACACTTTAAAATAAAAGCTAACCACATAACAAGCAAATAGCTCATGAAGATCAAGCATTAGTGTTGAACTGTTCAGTGCAAGCAGTTTCTTTCAGCTTGCGCTATGAAAATAGAATTGAACAGAGAAATAATTTTTGGAGGCGACGGAATGATGTCTCAATTTTCCTCTGGCAACAATTTCTACCACTCTGCTTTCCTGTGCGTGAGTTAGTCACACTTTGATGAGGATTAAGAAAACCCCCAGAGTCTTCAAAGTTTGTCAAAACAAGCAGGGAAGGCACAATGATATCCTTGACAGAAAGCTGATATTGGGCAATGAAAGAATGGTGCTGTCTGTGGTGTACTTTTGCCCATACATTTTCTTTGGTCAGTTCAACAATTTTTATTGGCCCAGTTTGTTGTCTTGATAGTTTTCCATCTTTGAATATTGTGCCAAGGTTTACCATGAATCATTCTTGATGTGGGAGGGGAAATTAGGTGAAAAGTAAAACAAGCCAATTGAGGAAAAGAAAACTTAGAGACATGAGGACATTTCCAGAAAGAAGAGCCCTCAATTTTTTTTCAAACAGTGGTTTTGTTTTGCATATTTGGAATGCTTACCAGTGTATTAGATCACACCTGAAGTGAATAAGCCGAATAGGCCGTCTTTATGTAATAAGATGATGATTTAGTATTTCGTCGTGCACGAAAGAAAATCAAAGCATGGTTTCCTATAGGGGTGATTAGCTAGCAGGCAAGTTCAAAACAAGGTCTGAGGTTTTTGTGATTGTTTGTCCAATAAACCTTTGAAAAGTTCTTGGTAGGTGGTCTACAATCGATCCAGTGCAATTTGAGAGAAATTCGTATCCTCCAAAAATCATCTTTCACTTTAACGGAAATACATTTGATCAATGTAATCAATTTCAAGGAAAAGAAGCAATATTATTTAAAATATGACTACTAAATTCATCACTTTCCAATTGTTTTTATGGTGTATAAGACTTTCTCCCTAAAAATGTCTGCTAATAGCAGGATGTGTACATGCAGATAAAATCTTGAATCTTAAAAGTTACGGCAGATTTTAGTATGTCTCGCTGCTGACTGCAAACAGTATGTCTGCACTATATAGCGTAAGTGAAAGGTGTTGGCATTGTCTGAAATTGTCTCTTAACTGTTCATATAGACTGATAATCGCTTAACTTGCTGCCTTAAATGGTCACATCCAGCAAACCATTGATCCCTCATGACTAATTTGGGTTAGGACTAGGCTTTGTAAGCAGACAATTGTTGCATTTCACTAGGGACACATAGCCAGACTGCTTGGGACGGTAACAAGTCCCACAAGGGACTTGGATGTCGTGACTACAGCCAAGAAAAACCAGGGAATCTACTTTGGAAGGGATTTAAGAGCTTTCCAGGGAGTGAAATACAAAGGAAAAGTCAGGGCATCATAGCTCAACAGAAGCTGTTTTCCCACATGGGATTTTGGTTAGCATTGTGAGATAACTTTTGACTGGGGAAAGTACACGGACCTAGAGCATAGTCTAAATAGGTAAAGTCTTGTCTGCGACATCGCCAATTTAAGATCTTACACTTTTTGCCCCTTCTAATGTGGTCGACTATCATAGCTTTTTGAATGTGGAATCGATTAGAGCACTCTTTGTTTCATTGTCATGAATAGACTTTTCACAAGTTTAAAAAGAAGAAGATTAAATTGTCTGGTTTTCTGGGGAAAAATACCCACCATTTTCGATCTATTCATCTTGTTTTTATTTGATTTATAATTTGTTTATACTGCCTGTATTTCCTAGTGTGGTTTGTTACTGGTTTCAGCTTCTGAACATTCTTTAGAGTTAAAAATTAATTGAACAATGCAAAGCACTCTACATTTTGTTTCAAAGTTTTCTGGGGAAAAATGTTGTTACAAAGTTTAAAAAATTAAAGGACTGCCCCTGCTCTCAAACCTGGGTATCTGAGAACTTTTACATAAAGATTGGGGTTGGCTGACTGACTTTTCACCTGTATTTTGTGCGGGAAGTTATAAATCTAGATAAAGATAGTTTTATTCAATTTGATGATGTGATTTTTATTATGTCAAATATATAAATAATAACATTAGAAAGCCATAGATGGATTATCAGGAACAATTGTAACCAAATTTGCTACCATAGTCTTTGGGCCAAATTCAAAGAAATTGATTTCACTCCAAATTTAATCTTCAGATTGGACTTGCTATAAATCTCAGCACCATTCCAACCAAGGTGCTAGAATCACCAAAATGCAACTTACATATATTTAAGTATGCTTTCTCTTGATTTGAGAACAACAGAAATTATATATAATATTACTAAAGAGTTACAAAGTTAATAGCAAGTTGTTAGTTTTAGCAAAGCTTTGCTAGCAATTTGCCTCGGAATAAAAGTAAAATACCTGAATAACAGCTGCCATGACCTATGTTAATTAAAAGAGTTATAATTACAGTTTACCAATGAACTGCAGAAATCTGTTAGAAAGTAATTTCATATTTGGGGGTGTATTAGTTAGGAATGATAGGTCTTGACTTTTGCCTTTACACTCTCTTCAGAGTCCTTATGGGAACAAGTAACTGTATTGCTATATGTATAAGTTACTAGTAACTCAAAGACCAAGACACTGTCTTTTGAAGATGTAGAAAGTCTTGGCAATTGTAACAGGGACACTGTAGATCTTCCCTTGTTGTTTGTAGTGTAATCAATGACATCTACATATTTACACTATAGGGTGTTTTGAATCAATCCCATAATGCATTGCAATGTACGTATGCTTCTAATCACATGTCAGTACTTAGGGATAAAAGTGTTCCAAAAGCTTAAGAACCACCAGACATTTCATGATCATGCTAAAATTCCCCAAGTACTAATGCTTTGTTGGCTAAAATAAGTGTAAAAGTCAGGGTTTTTGTGTGTTATGAATAGTATTTTTCTGGGATCACTTGACCCTATTGAGGTGAAATTACCCAAAAGTGGTGCATTGTGGGATTGACTGAATATACCCCTCTGTATTACACCATCATCTGCATGCTTAATGCAACTGTTTCAATTATTGCTATTTCTACACATTCATTGACTCTTATGCATGTGCTTATTAAAGATATTACATTTGGTAGTTGATCACAGTCAGTTTCTAGCCCAATATTTGTACATTTCAAGATGATTATGATAGCCCAATTTATGATTAAAGAAAATTCTATATCGATTCTGAATTTCAGTCTAAACTGAGCGTTATCCAGAGGAGGCTTTCGTTTTCACTGACTGAAACGAAAATTGTATGTATTACCTTGTTGATACTGATCTCAGTGAGCAGCACCCATAGATTCGGTCGGAAACTAAAGATGCAGGACTGGCTAAATTGTCAAAGAAATGCAAAACATGATCCGAGTTTCTCCTATTCAAACTATCTGCTTACTGCTAAATTTATAAGGATTTCTGATATGCTAGCTAAAGTCCACATACATACAAAAACGTCCTCTTGTTTATTAGGGAATACTTCTCCACTTTTCTCAGTTTGAAGTTGGCGAAGGAAAACAATCGCCGTTTGAAATCATCTTCCGAATCCTATTGGTCCATACTGACTGTGATCAACATGTGTTGCCTATTGGTGCTATTGCTAATATTATATTTGTATGCCTTTCACAAGCTTGGTAGCATGATAAAAACACATACACCCGTAATCAGTTCAATTCCATTAAAACATCATTACAGTTTGCAGGACTCATTTAAATGGCCTCCACATAATATTTTGTACAAAGAAAATGAAGCACTTGTGTCATGCTCAGGAGCAAAAGATTCCTGGGGTTTTCTGCTATACAATTTACACATCATTGAATATTAGCACTGAATTTCATACACCTATGAAAGTGCATTTTGGTCATGTCAAGCTCAATTTCATTGGCCAGTAGTATAGCTTGTTCAGTGACTAAAACGGCAAGAATTGTTGGGTTAATTTGCATGTGACAAAAAGTGTCTATGTTGATATGCTTGCCTAATGCCCTTTATGAAAGAGCATTGTATAATAAAACAACTTCATTTTGCAAGCAATATTGTGACCACCTGTGAATCAATTTGGATAAAGATTACAGAGAGGATTTTCATAGATGTAATGATGGAAATGAGGCAGATGTCAACATATTCAAATTACTTTTCTACATCTTTATTAAATAATGCAAAGTAAACAATGCAATTTCACTGAAATCCTCATCAAAATTGAATCATTTGTTTTGGAGATATGAACAGTGTTAATGCTGTTTAAACAAAAAACAAAAGCAGCAGCGTGGCCTGTGTTGACAGTCTGTAGACTAAAGATTGATTTTCTTGACGTTCAACTCAATTTTGCTTCATTGCATAACGTGCAAAATTTAGTTTTTATCCATTAGAAAAAAAGGAAAAAACAATCTTGCTGTGAAATTAAATTGTTCACACAAACATACATGCATCACATTACTCAATCTGCCAGAGTGAGTCTTAGTGCAGGTTATGGTGAGTGAGCCACATACAAGAGACATACTGAGAGATTGCCCCTTAACTGCTTAAAGCAAACATGATACAAGCAGCAAGAACATGTCATGGGTTAAATGCAAGAAGGCCCCATCTGCAATAGCTGCCATTTGTCAGTTGTGTTATTAAAGGCACTTATCAGTGATTTGCTAAATCAGAAAATCGAAAAAATCATAAAAAATCAGGTTTTTGCATGTTTGTAACAAGTACGAGTATCGTAACATACCCTGCAAATGAAAAGACCAGAAGCAACCTAATATGGACAAAATCTGAAATTTTAGTCATTACTGTGCATACGGACACTTACTACAACACGTAAATTCCTAATTGAATGGAGAATCGTATCTTCGAACACTGCCGTTTTCTTTCTTTTCTGTCAATTCTACAGATGGAAAAAGTAACTTATGAGAATTCTACAGACTTATCCTTCACTTTTAAGCTATTCCTGCAAATTTCAAATATTTGACCCTTTCTGATAAATCACTGATAGTGTCTTTAAGTGTTATACCTACCAAATCAAACACCTGGCAGCTATTGCAGATGGGGCCTTTTTGCCCTAAATCCTCGATGTGTACTTGTAAAAGCAGTACTTTCTGACTGAAGGAGGATATACCATTTTGGATAAATTCTATTCAAGCTACCGAATACTGAAAGCATTAAGAAATTTACCCTTTGGTAAAATTCCACTGAAAATGTCATTTTCATTGGTATATAGCAGTTTATCAAGTTTTTGGTTGAAATGTTAATTTCTGCACTAAATGTTAGCAACAATTGTTGTCATTTGTCTAAAAAATACATTGAAATGCAATGGAACTTCTAGCATTCAAATGAGTACTATAATTTTGAATGCTTGCTAACTGCAGAAGGTTTTTGAACCAGGAAAAGTTCCAAGTTCAGCTTGAATAACCCTAAGAGACTTGAAGTAACCAAAAAGTTAACTCAGTATGTCTTGAATGGGGAGCACTGCACTGTAGTTTCATGTGAGGGGGGGAATTATGGCAGTTGTACAGAATGAGTGAATATAGAAACTTGTGTACGAAATGATAATTACTCTATGTGGCACTTTTGCATTGTGAGAAATGGAAAATGGTGGAAAATTTTGATTCTAGCATGGGTGGACATATCACCTTACGAGTTGGGTAGCTGTTTTTACCCAAGTAATCCTTTTTCATACTCCAGGTTCAATATTACTCATTCTGCTGTATCATTAACACAGTTACTCATCAGGCAACACATATTTTCTTATCATATTGTTTTGTGTATGTATGATCAAGTCCTCATACCAGTTTGTATATACAAACCCATCATAAACATAGCTTTGCTTAACAAATTTATTTAATACCCTTTCAATTACATTTTTAAAGCTTTGAATGATTTTTTTCTTTTTTCCCCTTTGCTGATAAAAGATGCATTGATTTTTTAGCAGATATAGTTGGCTTGAAAACAGTTTGTTTCTCGAATATTCTGTAACTTTTTACAAAATGAAAGTAAAAATTTCTTTTGGTGAACAAGCCAAAAACTCAAGCAAATCCAAAAATGGTCTCATAATCTCACTGTATTTGATAGAGTTCAGTGACCTTTCTGTAATAGCTGAGGGTTTACTGTCAGAAAATTCAGTAGCTACTTACTGTAACATTGTTAATACGTGTTTGGAGTGGAAATAATGGGTCATTATACCAAATTCATGCTTATTGAGGTTACTTATGAGTGAATCAATTCTTAATTGTCAATCTCTACAGGGACAATCCCAAGAACCAATCCTTTTGTATACCAAATATGTTTATGATAAACATTTTGTAGACCATAGGCAGCCATTGGTCAAAAACGTGACAGTTAACCCTGCAGTGTGATCAATTGGTTCTGGGTTACCCAGAATGCATTTGGTGAGCCTATAAATACATTTGCATGTATTTGGTCACTTAACCTTCTTATGAGAGATGAGATTATGACGACAGAATGACCTCCAATTTTGAATTTTGTTTCTTCATATGTAATTTGCTTCCAATAGGGACATATCCCTATGTTTTTGTTCCATTTTATTTTTGTATTACCGTACCTGTAATCCAGTCACCATGCCTCCTTAATTCCCAACAGCCCCCTGGCCCCGGGTCGCAGCCATCGCCACACGCACGGCCTTCGCCACTCAACACACCTCCCATGATGCCACAGAATCAGGTGGGTAGCCATCACAACCATCATCACCACCACTTGTTTCCATGGAAACAATCCATCCATTTTCTGCACAACAAGAATGTTGAAAAGTGACGAAAAAAAATAAAAAATAATAACTCATTTCATATTGTTCTCACTTGTCACAGCTTAACTCCGAAATCATTTTCAAAATGACTCATTAACATTAAGGATTGCTGCTATTTTTACCATGCATTTTCAACTTGTACTTTTCAAGTTCTTGTTGGGCAAGCAATGTAAGTCTAATGTGAGCCTTTTCTTTACTCTTTGAAATTAACCTTTGAATTTAACAGTAATTAAAAGGGTACAGAATGGAGTATCCTTTTAAACAAGGCATGGTTAATAGCAAACAGTAAAATGCTTATGGAGGACTTATCATTGATATTTTCTTTAACATGGTACCATGTTGTATGTCAGCTATGGTACTGATAGTTTCATAGGACCATGTTGAAGAAGTGAAAAGTTCATGAAGGCAATGTCCCTCAGTGGTGGAACCAAAATTTGAATACTATCCTTGATCAAACCTTCATGTAAGGAATGTGCCTTACCTTTGACCCAACCTATACCTTGTAACCCAATCCTTACCCTAGACCCAGTTCTTACCCAAGACCCAACCTTTACCCATGATCTAACCTACCCACAGACCTTCTCCAAATGCAGGCTTTTCACAACAAGAACCCACTCCTTAAATTATGCCCCTAACCTTAATTGTAACCCTAACAACACAGTAGTATAACTATTAGCATGTATTCAAAGCATGTTTTTTGAGTTGGTGATACCAAATTGTCCATTGAAACCTAGTTAAAAAAAGGACATAATTACCATATTAAAACAATGAGTTGAATTGGAATAACTTGTGTTAACTAGGTTTTACATGTGTGGAGGGGCTTTTTGATTTCATTTAAACCTAGTTCAACAAGTTTGTGATAGCCAGCTTAACTTAAGTGTAAGCCATTAGCTTTTACAAATAACCAAACATGAAAACAATTCTAAAATTATAGGTCTCATACCTTAAGTGTGGCCAGTTGATTCCAGCTTGTTGGTTCAAATGAAATAAACTGATCTTACTTGAAATTCAATGATATAATCCTGCATGTCCTTAATCCTTATCCTACCCCAATTCCTCTCAATCCCAGCATGAAGGGTATTTATTGTGGTCAAGTATTTTTTTCCTATAGTAAGGAGACCATATTTCATGTTTACATGGAATAATTTGTTGATTTTGTTTCAAAAGATCAATCCAATATCTGTTCATCTAGTCCTTAATAAGATTGAATTCAAAAGTTGCACTTGCCAAGCATTGTACTCTCCTTTATGTTTGTTTGGTGGATTGGGCAGCTCTTTTTACTAACAGCATGTGCTTTTATCATACTGTTCCTCCATTGGCGGCTATTGCCTAATTTCTCACTGCAACATGATTTTGTTTTCATGTCTTTGATTTCCCCAGGATAGTAAGTGTTAGTTTTTCTTGTATTGAAGTGTTTCATTGTTGATGTAATGCACTTGTACTTAAATGTTTTGTGTTACAGAGAGTCGTGTACAGAGTAGGTTTGTATGTAGGGGCTTAGGGCAGGGCGAGCCAGACACTACTGTTTATAATGGTGTTTTCATGGTCACAGTATCAAACCACTCTTCAATTGTGAGCGATTACCCAAAAGCCAACTTTTATTTTCTGACCTGCAATTTTTTTATCAGAGTTTTAATCTTAGGAGCGATTTTTACTCCATGGGCAAGATCTTCATAAGTTGAAATTTACATGGATAAGTAGTATGACTATATTACTTAGGTAGACTAATTTCTTTTGGTTTCTTTCCTATTAAGAGATTTTCATGTAAAGCCCTTGCTAGCAGAGGCCTTTTTCTTCTCAGAACAATACTACATACTAATCCAATAGATTCTAGGGTATCGTAAATATGTACTAGTCATTGCTGCTTTGTAAGGGGTTAAGAGAAACGAGTTACAATATAGTGCACTTAATGTTTAATAATATGATCAGCAATAATTAGACTGGACAAACAATTAGTTGATGTAGAAAAGCACAGGCACAGCAATATGTTTTCTACTACTAGTTTGGTAGGATTACTATTACTGGACATATGACTCCTAAGAGTGTAAAAAGCATGTAGTGCAGTTATTGCTTAAGTAAATTCTCTTCTCACTCCCTTCCATCTTTCTCCCCTCTTTCTTCCCTTTGTTGTCCATCCTGTATCTTCCCCATTCTCCCCATCTCTCACTTTCTCATTCACTTTCTATCTCCTAACAATGCTCCGATAAGGAATTTGAAGTGCTGATTGTAAAGTTGTTCCGTATAATTGATCGAAAGTATCAAAAGATACTTTTTACTCAGTCAAAGATTAATACTTTCTATGGTACTCATCTCATAGGTGTTTGTATGAGAAGAAAGCATAATCTAGATGCACTCAAATTAACCCAGGAAGGCAGACAAGCAGGGGTAATGCTAACCTCATTTTGTGGTCCTGGACCACCAATTTTAACATTTTGGACCCCTGAAATCTAACTTCCTTTGTTGTAAAAAGTCAGTGGACCCCTTATTGGACCCTTAGTTTCAGAGATTTGAGTGTCCTAGCGCTATCTCTGCAGACAAGAGTGATCAAGGTGTATAATCCAAGATATTAATGATTAGCTGACCACTTGGCTGAGATTTGCATAATGTCAGCATAATGGAGCATAAGAATACCAGTTAACCAATCCATAAGATAGTGTCTCAGTGTAAAACAAGACATCATTTGGCTTGTAGGTAAACAACAGCTGAACAACAAATCTCTATTCTGAAATTCTTTTTGTTCTGTGTATGGTTAAGTTTTCCTCTTTCTCTAGAGAGGATGGTATAGTGAGAAAAAACAATGCACTTGGCTGAATTTGAGCCGACAAGCTGTATCCTTACCATTTGAGCTATAGCTAAGTTGAGTGTTTGAAGTATTCAACATTCAAACATGTATGCCAGCCTCCCTGGAGAAAAATTAAAAACTAAAAACCAATGTGATTTGTGCAGTCTTATGCTTAAATGGTTCTTATGCCTTCCACAAGAAAAGCGACAAACACCACCAAACTCTGTAGCACTTCCCTACCCCTAGCTGCTGTAGGTGAAATGATAAGAATGTTTTTTCTAAGAGTATTTGAAGGTTGCAAGTTCTAATCCAGTTTGATTTTCACATTTTTGTGCTGATAAACCTAAGAAAATGAACCACTAAGGATACAATGGAGGTCACTGAGAGTAAGTGTGTAGAGCAGAGCAGTACCATGTGTTCAACATCGCATAATATGGTTATAGCTCTCTCCTATTAAGTTGCCAGGTCTCAAAACTTACTTGAAGAATAAGCAAACTATCAAAACTAATATTCAAATTACTTTTAGGTCTACAGATTGTGAACGTATTGAACAGATACCCTATGGTTAAGAGCACACACGCAATGCACCTCTGTGGTTAAATCGTTCAATGAAGGTTACATTATGTATTAGAAATTGGTCCTTGCAACAGGAACCATGCCAACTGTGAGATGTAGGTGTATACTGTTTGAAGTCTGTAAATACTGTTGCAAACAGTAAACTTAAAGAGGGAATATTGGTATTGAAATTCCTAGTGTAACATGAGTGCATTCACAGGGAAATTAAGGATACAGAGTTAAACATCAAATTAAAGTTAAAACAGTATGAATTTTTACCTATTTGGTGTCTCAATCTCGGCTGACTAGTAACATACATACAGTCAGTGTGTACACTACAATTCTTGTTTTGAATTAGTTTACAAAAGGGTGTTGTGTATGTGCAGGTTTTATCTCACTTAATTTGCAACTCTTATACAATGATTTCCATCCTACTTTCAGTTGAAACTTCTTTTACTCCCCAACAGTGAACCTCCAGATAATAAAACTATCTATTGCTAATATGTTAAATGATACCTTCTTCAGTGTAGATGTCTTGACATTCCATGTCAATCAACAGATTCTGTACTTGTTGATCTTTTAATTATACAAATTTATCTTTTAATTTTGTAATATGTAACTTTGAGAGCCAAATTTCTGATTCATAATAGATTTGACATAAAAGCAATTCAAGATTATTTCGGATTAAATAGAAGCAAGATTCTAATCCATTGAGAGCCAAGTACAAGGGAATTGGCATTGAACCAATATAGTACTGAATAGACGGTGTGCGTCCAAATGAACAGATTTAAAAATCATTAGAATCAAGGGCATATTTCTGAATTTAGATACCAGTCTAAGATCTGTTGACTAACAGCTTCTGTGGTTAACTGCAGTTAATACTCACTCATTGCTGTCAACAGAGGGCAGCATACAAGTTAAATCATGGCCTGTTAGCAGTGGTGAATTTGAATTTTGCAAAAGTCAGTTAAACATTCTAGTTAAATAGTGTGATGAGCTGTGCTTATTTTGGTGTTGTACAATAGGACTAGCACTTTTTTACAAAATTAAGTAAAGATGTTTTCGGGGGTTGTCCATCATATATAAATGTTCAAACATGCTAAATTTAACCCATACTACAATTACATTTACTTATTTTTTTAAAATGGGATGTTTATATGAAAAATTCCAGAATGAATGTCTTATTTTTATTGGCTGCTAGCAATGTGGCAGTGACACCACTGCTACCATTTAGACAAAGGATGTGGTCAGAACTTAACATGTCATTGTTGATGCTCTTTTCAACAGCCATGTTCTGGAAGTGCTAGGTGGATTAATGCCTCAACTCTAATAGGGAAAATACCTCTATAAAATTTTGTTCTTAGCAAAATAAGAATTATGTTAGAGATCAAAGTTATTTAAATAATGATTATAGTATATTGCAACATTTTAGTGTTTGAATATTTTGCTCTGCCTGACACCTTGCATCTATTATAGGACAGAGATTGTTAAGTGATTGGATTAAAATAGCCATCATTTTGATTATAATTAATGATACTTATTAAATTAAAAAACACCTTAGTATTTTGTGATAAAATGCCTAAAATAATGAATGAATTTCCTGGTCTCTTTGCAGTTACCTCCCCATCATAATCCAAACATGATGGATAGTCAGGTAGGTTAACACAAACAAACTCCATGTGTGATGTTTGCAGTCATCTGCCATTTTCTCCTGGTTTCTTTGTGTCTTTTGCACAGGGTAAGTTTTCATTGATTACACAGTGCACCAGGGTGAAGTTTCCTACACATGTGGATATTCCTGGTACACACTGATAAATCTGATGATGCACACAGAGTGCAAAGTGCTACACAAATCTTACCCAGCACTACACCCTTTTGAGAGCAAATACCCCCGGCAAATACCATTCTAAGTTGGGAAAAAAGTTAGCTTTATGTTTTCAGAGGTCTGCTATTCTTTCCCTTTTCCCTGTCATGCCCACATAATTAAAGTATCCCTTCCTCAAATGCAGTGATTTGACATGATTATAATCATAACCTCAAAACAGCAGAAATATCCTTAAAAATTTCTGCAGATTTAATATTTCCATTATAAATTGTAGGGCTTTGGTTTGTGCATCCGATTTCATATTGCTTTTAAAATGACCCCATCCCCTGCCTCATGTTATTGAACATTTAGAATCATCAAAATTTTGAAACATTTATATAACTTACATCTGTATAATTTGTTGGAATGAATTTTCTTTCAGAATAAACAAACAAATGAAAACAATTTCAATTGGTTAACCAAATCACATCCGGTTTACCTTCCAAACCATATCCTGTGAGGGTGGTGTACTTCACAAATGCTTACTCCATCAAAATCACAAAATCTGATTCAATTAAAACTTTGGAATCAAGCATCTTATTTGACTCGCTTTAACTCAAACATGAACAGTGACATTACTCTAACCAGCTAGCATTGATTTTTATCTCAGGATTTCCAGATTAAAGAAAATAGTTCAAAATTGGAATAGAATTGAAAGTGTGGCTTCCTGTGTTATGTGTTTGAGTCTATTGCCTGACTGCTAATAGCCTATCTGCCCTGGATTTATTTTACCGAAGTGGTCAAAATTTTTGTGTCTAACCCTAACACTGCAGGCTGTATATTGTGAGGACGTACCACAGATCACAATATACCACAATTGTGGTGTATGCTTAGTAGTTAGATAAATCATATTATACCAAATTGGAGTAACTCATCATATACTACAATATACCACAGTAATAAACAAAAAGCTGCACCATAGGCCACAATGTACAGGTCTGCCAAGAGAAGTTGCGGGCCCAGGGGAACCTTGGTGTTATAGGCTTACATGGGCGCGGGTCGGGTGCGGGATGTACGTGAATGTACCACACTTTATATGTCAATGATAAGATCACATACCACAATTTTTTTTTTTTTTTTTTTTTCTATTGCCTGACTGCTAATAGCCTCATCTGCCCTGGATTTTACCCGAAGTGGTCAAAATTTTGGTGTCTAACCCTAACACTGCAGGCTGTATATTGTGAGGACGTACCACAGATCACAATATACCACAACTTTCATCATACTTGCACTTCCATAGACCACAGACTACCACAAAATTTGATTGTGGTATATTGTGGTGTATGCTTAGTAGTTAGATAAATCATATTATACCAAATTGGAGTAACTCATCATATACTACAATATACCACAGTAATAAACAAAAAGCTGCACCATAGGCCACAATGTACAGGTCTGCCAAGAGAAGTTGCGGGCCCAGGGGAACCTTGGTGTTATAGGCTTACATGGGCGCGGGTCGGGTGCGGGATGTACGTGAATGTACCACACTTTATATGTCAATGATAAGATCACATACCACAAACTACCACAAAATATTGTAGGTTCTGTAACTATCATAATACCACAATATTACCTTGTGTGCTTTGTGGTGTGGTCTAGAGCCTTGTTAGGGCTCTTAAAGAAAGGGGGGGGGGATAACTAATATTCTCATTTGGCATAAAAAATCTTTGAGTTAAAGGGGTTTTGGGTTGAAATGTTATAAGCAAAAGAGTGGCCCATTTTGGTTGACCAATATTTATTTTACATCATATCCTATGGGGCTTGCGAGATAATAAACATCAAAACGGTTTGAAATATCACCGTAAAACTTTACAGTTGGAATAATGGCTTTAAGATCATTCAGTCAAGATGAAAGATTTAAATAATTAAATTTGGTCATCCCTTTAAAAATGTTTTGCATTAAGAAATTTAACAAATGCACAAACAGGATTCCTTTAGATGGACTCAATATGAAATGAGATTTTCACGTATTATTGTATGTAGTTTAAAGGTTTGGTTCATGTTTGGAAGGTATAATGAATTATATATGCCTAATTCCTGTAAGCATTGGCCATACCAAGGAAAAAATACATACATGGAAATAAGCCATATCTATGCATTGAAATTTGCACACTTAATTGGAAAATGTTATGATTAAAAAAAATTCCACATCACTCTGTGATACATCCAAGATAGTGTTGCTTTCTACTTTAGATATAAGGCAAAAATCAACAAAATCTTGTTTTACAAGCTTTGATCAGCCCTGGGTTTTCATTTAAAGAACCTTGTCCACAAGGGGAGAAGATATGCAGACTAAAATGATCAATAAAAGTAACATAAACCAAAAAGAAGGGCATTGGAGAGACAAAATTTTAAAATAAAAAAATTATTTGGGAGACCATTCCATTGCTCTTAGTTTCATCCCCTAATGGTACAATTGTGTCACACGTTGCTATTTCAAGGTGTAATTTGTCACGTCACAAACCCTGGTGTAAAAGTGTACAGAAGTTCATTGGGCAAAACTTTGTCTAATTCACAATTTTTTTTACAAGAGGGTATACTTTAATACCTGTTGCATAGTGATAATTACCACACTAAAATTCCATATTTTTTTATTTTGCTGCAAATGCCTTTAACAAATATTGAGGGTAAAATAAACTTGAATAGCACCCTGAGATTCTGGATTTTCTCCACAAGAACACTAAATCTGAATTTACTGTTTTTAAAATTCCTTTCATTTGTTCCTTCTCCAACCTCCCCCGCCCTGCACTGTGTAACATTTTCATCATAAAATCAGCATGAAACCTGTGTTGGATCACCAAGGAACCAGGAAAAAGATGGTGGAATAACTGAGTGGTTGGCAAGGATATGTGCCCTGGAAGGAGTGTGTATTGTGTAGCCTGCAGATGTTATACAGTATGATAGTCATAAGGTGTTCAACATTGTATGCATGCTGTGCAGTGAAAAGGTGGATAAGTAATGAATTGGAAATGTTTGTCGTTTTTGTTCTGAAGTGTTATGCATGAGAACAAGTTTATTTGTCACGGTTTTGGATGCAGTCAATCTAAATGTACAAATAGTTAATGTATTATTACTGGGAAAGTATAGGGAGATTTCTTTTTTACCAAGTGACGTCTCTTTTAGATGCCTACATGCATGGTATATTGTCAACGTCAAGTAGATATACTTCAAGTAGCTCATACAAAATAGAGAATTTGTTGAATAAAGGGAACTAATATGCTTTATTGCACTGACAACTGCAAGTATAGCAGAGTTGTTATTGAAAACAAGCTTGATAGTATTTCTTGATCAAAAAACCAAAAGAAATGTTTTTGTTGTAGCAAACTTAACTAAACAGTTCCCTTTTGCTGTTTAGTTTATTTTGATGGTACGAGGGATGCAATTCTTTTACCAACAAAATAGACAGCAATTTCAGTTATTCTTGCTAGTACACGTTCTTACACATTGTTAAGTGTAACCCCACTCCACTCATGTAAGATGAACGGATAATGCTACAAATCTTGCATTCGGTGTGCTCATAATAATAAATATACAGACCATTTCTAAACTAATTAAGGCAAAATTTTTGTGCCTGTAAAAAGTAAATTGGTAGAGTTGATTCAATAAAAAATATGTAGTAGTAACAAGTTAAATAGCTTAGGTATATTATGACCGTATGGGATAGGTATCGACAAAATTCTAATTTTTTACCGATTTTCTATACCGATTAAATTAATATCAAAGAATTAAAAATTGTTCCAAACTGATGGCCAAACCGTGAAAATAAATCTAAACTGAAACAATCAATTTATTATTTTATGTACACAAGAGTCACTATTTCGCCATTTTAGTGGTTTACCTAAATCGATCTGCTACTTTCTGGCAGCTTCTGCCGTTCAAAAACGGCTTGTGATATTTTGCGAAACGAAACAAAACAAAACTAAACAGATTTTTAAGGTGGGAAGAGGGGTAATTTTAGGAAAAAAAAATAAACACTGGGAAGATGCAAATGTGATTGCAACTAATGTCATGTTGACTCAAAAACTTAGTGAAGTATTTCAGAAGAATCTTACAGTTTATTTAAATTCAAATTGTACAAAGAAAATCTGTTTCGCAAAATATCACCTCCTTATATAGGACCTGATATTTTGCGAAACAGATTTTGTTGGTAGGTTTCAACTCAAAGATTTGATGTTTTGACTTCTCTAAAGCTTCTTCTTTCCAAAACCCTTCATTTGGATGACTGATTGCACAAGAGTACAGCTGATGTAGTTATTTAGTGCTTATGAAAATTCAAATAAACTGTAAGTTAGTTAGTTAGTTAGACCAAAGTTTTAAATCCGGTTTTGTCCCCGTAAACGAGGGTGGCCGGATTCACCTCACACTCAGCAATACTGCTGTGTGAGGATTTATTGGAGCAAAAGATAATTGACCGGATGCCCTTCCTGACGTCAATCCACAGTTATCGGCGGTGGGCCTAGCCTTTGGGCAACTTTGCCCAACATGCAAGGCAGCATGTGCTGGATGGCCGCCATTAGCTCTCCAGAGCTGACGCCCTTGTAGGTAGATCTTCTTTTTCATTCTACCAGGGTAACCAGCTACCCTCCTCATCAGATTCCTTACAAATCCGATGGGGGAGTCGGTTCAGCCGCCGACGACTCGGCCCTGGGACAGGTAGTACTGGTTACCAGGATACCAGTAGCAGGTCTCAAAGAAAACCTGACCTGACAGAACCTGACCTGACAGAGTCAGTAAGACTCTTCTGAAATACTTTCACTAAGTTTTTGAGTCAACATGACATTAGTTGCAATCACATTTGCATCTTCCCAGTGTTTAATTTTTTTCCTAAAATTACCCCTCTTCCCACCTTAAAAATCTGTTTCGTTTTGTTTCGTTTCATTTCGTTGCGCAAAATATCATAAGCCTTCAAAAACGGCATTGATAATGCTAAAAAACAGAAAAAATTGGAATCGGAATGAACAGATTTTGAAATTTTAAAATCTGTAATCGGTATAACAGATATTAGGGTAATCACCCGGTGATCGGTTAGTCACTAAATAGAACAGATGCCCTAAGAAAACATTTTGATAGTTAAGTGCTAAAAATTGATCGGAAAAGAAAACATGTTGTGTTGCCCTTTTGAATTTGAGGCTGATTTGGTCAGATTTCTACTCATTTGTAGCTGACAGAGCAGGTCTTCTCTACATGTGATCTTTTGTTATTCTGTGATATTCATCTGTTCATAACAATACTAGTGAGCTATTGAGCGGTATGGGACCTATAGCAACAGTATGTTCTAGATTCAGGTACAACTTCAGAGAAATTTTCGAACAAACGTTTGACCACACAACTGGAGGCAATGAGAAACCAATGCACAGCATTGACATATGATGATTATTAATATATAATACTCATCTCTATATTTGGCTTTAGTCTTGGCTGATCATGGAAAGTTGCACAATTTGTTAAAATTACAGATAGTGTTGAACCACAGACCTAACCAACATTCACCAGGGTATCTCTCTTAAAAGTTTTTGTTGTGTTGTTTTTTTTAAACACATTGCAAAGCACCAGTAGCATGTTCCACATGGTGTTGAGCCTGATCACTGACCAACAATGCAGGGACTCAATTTTCAATGCAATCAAGTTGCTACAAATATCACAGACCTATGCATGCCTCCCGTATAAACACTAACTCTTCTCTAACACCCTAAATGGCGGTTTGCAAAAATACAGCACACATGCATCACTGCAAGTTTCAGTGGATTTTGTCAAGGGGTTTTCAATGTTAGATGCAATGCAACAGTGACTTTGTCAAGATACTTTAACTATAACAAGGCCCAGGTAGCAAGAACATTTAAGAAGATGTATTTAGGCACTGTGTATGTGCATGTACACATGCACATGAGCACACACGCACATGCACTCATATATGGCATGCTCCTGAGCTAGCTCGTCTGAGCTCCTGAGCTGTAATGCTATGCGCAGATTTGAAAGTTTTTGGTTTAGGTTTGTCAAGGTTATGATTAGAGATAGATTCTCTGAGGTGAGGGTTATGGTTATGAGTAAAGCTTGAAAATAGAAGGAAACCAAATCGGATGAAACACATGTAATCCCCATAATCACCATTGCTTTTTATTTACTCCCAACATTCCACTCATACCAATGCTGACTCTTTCAAGAAAATGTCCAAGTTTGATATAAATTGATTTGAAATGTGTTTGGAAAAGAAACCTTGATTCAAATGAATGAATAAATGCAGTACTGGCAATCAACAGACTCAAGTCAAATCAAATTATTTTTTTGACAATCGTAGCTGATGACTATTGATACAGTATTAGTTAAGTCTTTTTAGTTGAGTAAAAAAATTGGGCAGTATGTTGTAAAACTGATCATTATCAACTGAGATATTGTTACCAACAGGTCCATGTGCCATAACATATTACCTGTGGTAATTGATAATAGAATATATCCAATTTCTGGCTGATTATACTAGTAAGGCCTTGCTTTGATGGAATTACTGTACATTCTTGAAGTTGGTAGTAAGTTTTTGTTTGGAAAATGTGTGTGTGTGCATTGCATTGAAGTTGAGGCACGGAAATCAGAAGTTAAGGGTTTTTACCACCAAATTAAAAACAAAATAAGTTTGTCAGCCTGTGGAATCATGCAATCTCCTCAGCACAAGGAGCCTGGCATTTTTCAGTTTAATCTTCCATTATGAAATTTGTCTTAAAAATAACCCCATGCGATAATCCTGAAATCCAACAGTTAATAATACAGCGGAGTTTAAATGTAACGGTCAAATCTCTTCCAAGGAGAACCCTGGTGTTATCTAGGGTCCTTTTCGGTCAACTGCAAAATTTCAAATCCTTAGAACAACTAAAAATAGATTAATTTACCTTTTTTGCGTATTGGACAAGACTCTTTTTTGCACGTTGGCTGCTAAACACATTCTGCTGCTAAGGTGGTGTGCCAGCTAGTCTGCATAGGAAGCGTAGTCATGGCGGCATCACATCACCATGGTTACGAGGGTAAATATACTCTGTGAACATCGCTGACCCTGGCAAAACAAAAATGAGAAATGTGACCATGTGGAGACTCTTTCATTGTATGACCTCTGAAAAATAAATATGTGGAATTTAATCCACTGTGCAACTTATAAAGTAATTTTGAGTAAACTTACAAATTTCAATAAAATCTGTTTGGTATCAAGAGCATTTTTTCACACAAACCAAAACACTGACCAAGCAAAAGGATTTATGGTATTTCCCACTTCATTTCCAATACTACATTTTATGACAATGTTTTGTAATGGTATTGTAGTTGGGATTTGGGCCACAGACTGTCCCACAACTGTAAACCAATATCCACATTATCATTTCTTAGCCATAGTTCATTGCCCCCAAAGCAACATGAACCAAATAATTGGCCTTCAAATGGAAAGGTACCATTATTAATGCCAACCAGCTTTTGAAAAACTTTGGAAACTCCTCAGTGATATTGCACAAGCTAGCCGTTGCAAAGCTGGGGAAACCCTGTAATGCCTATTATTTTCATTCATAAAATGGAAAGTTGGATAGTAGTAATGCCTATAAGTATGTACATAGCAATGCAATAATGGTGATACTGGATTTCAAAGCAAAACATACTAAAATTTTTTGCGTGAATATTGTATTCCTAATGGGGCAAAATACAAAGTGATTTTTGACTGCTTAAGGGTAACCTTTACACAAGCTGCAAAGAGGAAGGATTATGTTTTCTGCCAATTGGTAGTTCTGTCAGTAAGCCTTAATGTCAAGGGAAAATTAGCATTAGTCATCACATTTGAAAGATGTTCACCTACAACACTTCCAATACTAATATTTGGATAGCCAAGGGCACGGTTCCTTCACTCATACTCGTGTGTGTGCCAAGAAAGTATTCTAGTGGTCATTGGGTGCTGATTTTGGAACTCATACTATAGTTAGATCATTACTGAAATGGAAGAATTAATGATATTGGTGTCCTCGAGATGAAGTTCCATTTGCTGCCAGAGAAGGCAAAAATTATAAAAACATTGGCCTAGACTAAAATGTAGTGTAGTCAAACATGTTTGCTTATTACACTATTGATAAAAATTGGTAGATTCTTATTTATATTTTAAGAAATGTTTTTGTTCAATTTTGCATTTGGTATACCTCTATATCATTTTGATCTGGATGGTGATCCAGATTGAATTCCTTGATTGGGATCCTGACCGTAGTCAAGATGTTGTACACCCTTGTTAACTCTATGGGCATCCTTGTGTGGTGTATTGTATACCCAGTGCTGTGGGTTTGTGATGTTCTTGCAATGGCGATGTTCAAAATTTTGCATTTAGTTGCATCTTTAGAGTAAGAATGGCTGAACTTCGAATTAATAAGCAAGTTGAATTGTTGAACATGCACTGTACAAGGCCAAATACTGGTTGCAGTGTTTTGTTTTTGCAGTGAACTAATAATTAATTTCATTGTAGGCCAAGAAATTGATGGCTTGCAAAGAATATCATTTGAGAAATTAGACACTATGAGCTAGTAAAATCTCAATTCCCTTGGCACAGTTCAGTAGCTTTCATTCACCAATGTATTTAGAAAATACACCCCCTGGTTTTTGGGTATGATATACGATACCCAGAACACACAAGGTCAGTTCACGTCAATGTATATACATGTAGGCCTACAACCCACTGAACTGTCCTTAGTGGATGAGCATATTGTAACTCATAGTGAGATTGCCCCTTCGCAAAGTATAGTGCCTGCATCGGGTTTATTGTAATATCATCTTTTCGATGTTTAAAAGTGGGAAATAGGGCTTAAATTTATAAAAATAAGCAGTTCATAGGAAATCTTTATGGAATTAAGTGGAAGCAGTTAACATGTGATATCCACTATATTTTGATTGTTACTGTTGTGATTTTAACATGCATGAGCAATTTTGCATTGGAGAATTCTTGTATTGGGTGCAGTGTTGTTAGAAAATGCAGGAAGTGTAAAAGCATTGAGAAGGAAGGTAGGATTAGTCTGAGGGTGGGATATATAAGTTGGAGACAATCCCTTGGGATGCGCTGGGGCGAGGTGGTGGTGATAGGGGTTTTCCCATGAGGGACCAAGGTCAATGTTGGTATCAAATCAATTTAGGGGTAGGAATTTAACATTTTCTTTTTTAAAGATGTATTGCATTTAGCATGGGAAATAATCTATGGATAGCTTTAACAGGCGATTGTTAGATTTTAATTATGATTACATTCAAAAATAAATTTGAGGCTAATTTAGCTAATTAGTTATTGAGTATTTGTGAAAAGAGACCAATTTATATTCCTTGGTTTGCTGATGTCAATTAAACCCTGATTGTTAATTAATCCTTTTGCACCCAAATTTTAGAGTTTCATTTTATGTCACCTAAAGTCATATCTCGCTCTCTCAACATAGCAATTACGATGCATCGTCTATGTCAAAACTCCTTGTTGCCTAAGGTTGTAAGGGACATTATAAGGTTCAAAATGATACCCAACTTCATTGTATGAATTGTTCCATATTTGAGATACAAATATATAATCAGAATGTATTTTTAAGTATTTCTTTATTTGCTAGAAACGCTCAGACGTTCAATGGATCCCAAAGGATTAAACAAAACCCGATTGATTTCCCTTGGACTAAGATTGGGTGCGATATTGCCTGACAAGGACAAAAGTTCTTGGGTTTTCCCCTATGCTTATCCTTAGGAATTGGATCTTGATTACATTTTTAACAAACCATCGGCAGAATGAAGTGTAATATCAGGAGACACAAGGACCCTTTACGAATGGTTTTGTTGCATCTTCTCAATGTAACATTTATTACACCTGAAGTGAATAGGCCAAAAACAGTCGTTTTTAATAAAAAGATGATTTAGTATTTGCTTGGTCAACAACAACTAAAATTTCCAAGTGTGCTTTTATGTAGGACCATTTAGGATGGCAGGAAGGCTCATAGGTTAGTGTTGTCTTCTTTTCTTTTCTACCTATTTTTAAACAATCCTTAAAATATTTTCAGGAAATCTGTTTCAATCTCAATTTTGAGGGTCATATCACTGCGTGTGTTAGGCCTTTTGCACCCTACAAGTGTCTCGTAGACTTTGGAATTGCAGCATAATATTCACTCGAACAAAGAACGGCAACAATTGAAATGCTTGAATGAATGCAGAGTTTCCTGTCATGATTTTACTCTCAAACAAAGTTTATCGCAGCCAATCAAGGGCAAATTTAGAGAAGTTTGTGGCCTTAGATATCAACTCGTAGCCCTTTAATAGAAGGTACACCCTTTCAAGACTGCAGTGTATGAGGTCTGGCTAGTGTGGGAAGCTTTTAGTCCACATTTAATGTGTAATAGAGAATTACATTAAGTATGTAAAGCTGACACTCTTGTTATTTTGCACAAAGCAATTCCAAATCCTTTAGAAAACTGTGTTAGTCTGTAGTAGTATAATCTTATAAATAGAATTTCAGAGGTTCCAACTACTCTGTATAAGTAGAACTATTTTCATCAATTAGCATACCTATAAAAATGGTGCAAAGAATTTCCTCTATATAAGTATTCCTTGAAAAAAATGCCTATAAACCATAAAATGGATTTTTTAGAGAAGCCATGGTATTAGACCTGGTTTCCGAATTGACTTAGGTTTTAGTGCCAATGTAAAAAATTCATTTTGGAGTAAAAAATCACCGTGTGTAATTTTTATGATGTCTTTTCTAGGGTAAATTGCTCGGATATTATGAATTTTTAATCGAAAAAAACCCGATCATACCCCATTTTTGCGTACAAAATGTGAGTTTTGGCCGTTTTTTTTGTCCGAAAATCGCACTTTTTCGGTGACAAAAAATTTTCACCTCCCAACTTTGAATACAGTGGTCTAAATATACATATATATATGGACCCTTTTTGGATTCAAGTATTTGTTTTATAAATTATTATTTCTTAATTTCACACCAAATCCATCAAAATTTTGATTGACATGTCCCGTGACAAACGACATTCAAGAATTTTAGCTCTGTTGCACAAAAAATTGCTTTGCACAATCACATCTCTGGAAAGGGTCCACAGTGATGATTTACCTGTCAGTTTATGCAGAATTTAATTAACTTCAAATTGATACCTGACTTGCCTTAATTTCAGTACGAAAGAATTCCAAAAATATAAAAATGTTTGCCCTAACCCCTTGATTTTTTTCCCAGTGTGTGAAAAAAAATATCGTTGTTCAATAAAATTGGAACTACGAGAAAACCTAAAAGAGCTAAATAGGCTTGAAAGTTTAATCGATTATGCCCAAGAGAAAGAGAGCAAGTTCCCTACATAGTGTGGTATTACCTTTTTTCACCCTGTCTAAAAAATAAATATGTGGACAATTTAATCCACCACTGTGCAACTTATAAGTAATTTTTGAGTAAACTTACAAATTTCAATAAAATCTGTTTGGTATCAAGAGCATTTTTTCAACACAAACCAAAACACTGACCAAGCAAAAGGATTTATGGGATTTCCCACTTGCATTTCCAATACTACAATTTATGACAATATTTTGTAATGGTATTGTAGTTGGGATTTGGGCCGCAGACTGTGTCCCACAACGGTAAACCAATATCCCATTACATTTCTTATTCTTAGTCTTAGCCCATCCGTTCTTGCCCCCAAGACCATGAACCAATCATTGACCTTCAAATGGAAAGGTACCATATTAAGCCAACCAGCTTTTGGAAAAACTTTGGAAACTCCTCAGTGATATTGCACAAAAAGCCGTAGCCGTTGCAAAGCCTGGGGAACCTGTAATGCATATTTATTATTCATTCATAAAATGGAAAGTTGGATAGTAGTAATGCCTATAAGCATGTACATAGCAATGCAATAATGTGATATGGATTTCAAGCAAAACATACTAAAAGTTTTTGCTTGAATATTGTATTCCTAATGGGGCAAAATCCAATGATTTTGACTGCTTAAGGGTAACCTTTACCAAGGCTGCAGGAGGAAGGATTGTTTTCTGTTTTCTCTGCCAATGGTATTGTCAGTAAGCCTTAATGTCCAAGGGAAAATTAGCATTAGTCAGCACATTTTGAAAGATATTCACCTACAACCTTCAGTACTAATATTTGTATAGCCAAGGCACCGTTCCTTCACTCAATACTTGTTGTGTTCCAAGACAAAAGTATTCTAGTGGTCATTGGGTGCTGATTTTGGAACTCATAATTATGTTAGATCATTAATGACATGGAAAGAATTAAGCTATTGTGTTCCAGGTGTGAAAAAATATGTTGTTCAATTAAAATTTTTTTTTTTTTTTTTTGGAACTACGGAAAACTAAAGTAGCTATAGCTGGAAAAAGTTTAATGAGTATGCCCAAGCAAGTCCCTACATAGTTGTGGTATTAACTTTTTATCACCCTGTCTAAAATTTGAGAATTTTTTTTTGTTTTATCAATTTGCGGTACCCAAATTTTACCTAAAATTTGGAATTTTGAGAACCGCGAAAAAAAAACTAAGGGAAGGGTGACATTGTGAAAAGTAATCGATTATGCTTAGATATTCCCACAGCATATAGTTTAGTTTTTATGGAACTGCAAAAATATTGGAGAAAGTTTTTATCCAAAGCAAGATGCAATTATCAGCAAAATACCAGGGTTGTTGGGACTCGGCCTTGCGCAATACCCCAAAATGCGATATCCAGGAACGCATCACATTTGCATTTTTGACTTCAAGATTTGGATTCTAGCCAACATTTAACCTAGAAAACATGGTTGTTTAATTGTTAAAGCACCTTCACCTTTTAACTTTTTGGCATTAAAACCTAGGTCAAAGCTGAAACATGTCTTATATGGCGACCTAAAAATGCACACGAGAGCATGTGTGTACGGTGGAAAAGAGCTGGACTAGGAACCTAAATCAGAGTTGGTCACCTCTGTGGCCACGTGTTGGTTGTCATGGGCAAGTGATTACTTAGTGCTCAATGGCCTCGCTCTCCGACATTGGGGACGGTTGTGAAGTTAAATGATTTGGATGATTCATGATGGCTTCATAATAATAAGTGGCATTCGAGTCCTGAGCGTCCCGTAGGGTGGATATGTCGATAAAGGACATTATTATTATATTCCATTTGGATGGGACTGATTTTTTTGGTCACCATCTGCAACGAAGACACAACTAGGACATAGGACTATGACGGTACAATATCAAATCCAAAAGTTATTTCAGTTGCATTATTTACCTGGCACAACTGCTAAAAAAATTGGCTAATAATAGGAGATCACATTTGCTCAGTTTGCATATGCTGCTCATGAATACATTTACCAAAGGGGAAGCAAAATTTGGGTACAATCGGTAGTCCTATTGCGAGAAAACTCTTCGGATAGAGGCATCTTAAATTTAAGCATGTTACAATTTCAGGTTTGGCTAATGGTAGTTTGGGTAAGCATGCTGTGGTATCAAATGGTATTCCAGATTCAGTGTGTCCTGAATTGTTTCCTGTAGTATTGTAGAAAGATGTACAAAAAGAAACAAGCGGAAGGTACTACCAGACAGTGGCCATTAACCTTATTATCAAATAAAGAAAGCCATGCCTCAAGTTTTGGATCAGTCTAGGAAAGCCAAATGGCACACTAGGATTCCAGAACAAAGATTGAGGAGTGGTGAGGGTAACATATTGATGGGGAACGAGCAAGATATGATCGGGAATCTCCTGAAAGTGTTTCACACTATACCGCTTCCCCTCAAAGAAATGGAATCCATTGTGGTTACAAAATTTACAATGTTAAAAAGGTTAAAGCAATAATGGCACATTTTGAAGAGCGCCCCCCATTTCAAAATTGATATTTTGGACAGTTACGTTGGTGATTGTCTAGGAAACTATACCTGCGAAAGAGAATGCTAAAAATGGTATTTTCTAAATTAGCGATTTTGTAATTAGAATTTGGATCCCAGCTTGGACTTAACGCCAGAGCTGGAAATGATACGTTTATGTCCGTCCATGGATGAAATAGTGCCACCTCGGGGAAAATAAACCTCTAACTTGATTGGCCACTGAACCAATAAAACAAATAATGGATGAGCGTAGACCACGTACCAGGGCTATCCCGGATATTTCACATTGGGAACGGCCGTTTCCAGCAGCCGTTTGAATTAGTAGCGGGGGATCGGATGAATAATAATTCTAATTACAAAAAATTCTTCAGTTTGAGACACAGACATTTTCGAGCTTAACCAGTCCCAGGTATGGTTTACTAGCCAGTCCTTAAGGCACGTGTAAAAATCTCAATTTTTTTGAAAAATGGGGCGCTCTTCAAAAAAGTGCTAATATTGCTTTAATGTTATTTGTTTAAGAAGTTTGGTTTGAGAAGGATGTCCATTTGGAGTAGTGTGGTACTGGTCAATCATTTAGCAGTGCTTCATGTTGCATGATGTATGGTAGGGGTTTTTTAACACCTATGGAATGAATTGATTGTGCACAAAATTTCAGACCTAAATCTTGGTTTCATGGCTGCATGCATTTAAACAAAGCCCAATAAATGTAATGGGTTGGATATTTACTACTTAGTCAAGGTGGAAGAGAAGGACCAATTTGAGTCCAGCCCGCATGCTGGCTTCTATGCAAGTGACTGGACTTAGTGTTCTGTAATGTTGAAGATCTCAGATCAACAAGTTTAACAGTACTCCTAACACACCCAAAACTAACTAAAAAAACTCACGGCTGAGGCTAGAAATAGACGAAATCCCAAAACAGATGACGCCCATTGTGCGAAAACGCGTTATAGCATGAAATCCACTGTCCGGGCCAGTGACACTGTTGTGGCTTGTCCTTCCTGGTTTATGGACGGTGCAACCGGGGGCCCCCTTGTTCGATCCCACCCAAGATGTTCAATCTTCTCTACTTTTATCCCCTTTACCCCTTTCCCTACCTCCCATGAAAGGCAAGAACAGCATAGGGTTAATCGAGCTTTCTTGGCATAAATCTGTTCTGGTATTATTATGGTTTTCTGATGTGCTGAGCGTCTTTCATGGCTATCGCACAGCACCTTGAGCACATTTACGTGGATATTTCGCACGTGATAAAATACACATTATTATTGTGTCGCCTGAACGAATGTTCCATGGAGGCAAATACTAGTAAAAATTCTGTGTCCGTCCGTCCGTCTGTCCGTCCGTATGACTCAGTTAACCTTATTTTAAACAATGCTCTGCAGGCCTAAACGCTTCCCCGATTTATTCAAACTTGATTAGGATGATGAGAGTGAGGTGCCGCAATATTATTTGTTGCTTTTGGCTGCATTATTTGCATATTCATGAATTTTAATTAGCTTATTTTTCATATTTTTCGACATTTCGGGTTAACCGTTTTTGAAATGCTCTGGCTGGCTAAACGGATCCCATTTGCTTTTTACACTTAGTAGGATGATAAAAGTGAGGTGCCAAAATATGATGTGTAGCTTTTGTCTGCATTATTTGCATATTCATGATATTAATTAGCTTATTTTGACTGCGTCAAAATGACAACCCTTTACCGCAAGGCGTGTGTGCAAGTTATCTGGTTCCGTAAGAGTTTATAATGATGTAACTGGGGGAAGGAAGGGGTTGTTAAAGAGTTCTCGACTGATAGATTGTGGGGATATTTGTGGGGCGAATTTCATAAATGGCAAATGAGCTAAATGATATGCAGAAAATCAGTGTAATCGCTATATTTTTGAAACGGTAAATCGGATATGACAAAAATTCCTTTACTGCATTGAAAACCATTGAAAGTTCCTGGATACATGCGGCTTAGGTATGCAAATGAGGTAATTAATATGTATAATTGCTGTATCACTAAAAATGGTACCATCGGATATCAAATTTCCTTTTGCTACATGAAAAACTACAATACCATGACATCTTGTTGTGGGAAGGTGGGGTGTTGGGAAGGGGGGCAGGGTGGGTGTAAGTGGCGCGGTGGGGTGCCTGGGAGAGGGTGGGGTGGCGTCGGGGTGGTGTGCATCTGCGTGGGGTCGGGGGTAGGGTTCGTGGGGAAGGGTGGTCGGGGCAAGGGTTTGCGTCAGAAGGGGTGCGTAGGGGAGGGCGTCGGGGAGGGTGCGGTCGGGGAAGGTTTTGCGTAGGGGAAGGGTGCGTCGGGGAAGGGTGCGTCGGGGAAGGGGCGCGGGGAAGGGTGTGTTGCGTCGGGGGGAAGGGTGGTCGGGGGAGGGTTTGCGTCGGGGAAGGTGCGTTGGGGAAGGGTGCGTCGGGGAAGGTGTTGCGTCAGGAAGGGGGTCGTTGGAAGGGTGCGGGGTGGGGTGACCTATGTGACCTTTGTTGACCCTATGCGGGCATGTGACATAACGTGACATTGCTGACCTCACCGGCACACCTTAGCCCATTCACAAATCAGTGTGCCTGGGAGCCTTCGGGTAAGATGCGGACAGGGAGGGGGTGGGGTTGTAGGTCGGGGAAGGGTGGGGTGGGGTGGGTGACTTGTGTGCCCTTGGTAACAACATGTGACTTTGTGTGACTTCAGATGACCTCAGGACCCCATGTGACCTTTGTGATCCATGTGACCTTTTCCCCATGTCACCTTGGTGAACTCATGTCCCCTTGTACCTCCGTGTCACCTTGTACCCATTTCACAAACCAGATGGCAGACAATCGCACAACCAGGCGACATTGTGGTTCGAGAACCGCCTTGTTTTTTATTAACCATATTACATAGGAGAGGTTAAATTCAGTAAATATTGATTTACTACAATATTTACTGAATGTTTAGTCATTCAGGATCAGTGTGGATTGTAATTTAAGCCGGGTACTCAACTTCCCTAAAAGCTACAACCCTGTGTTCGTGATTGAGAAATATAAAATATGGACAACCCAATGATGAACTTAGAGACTGAATGATTTAGAGAGGAAGGAGGGAAAGTTAAAATTATTAATTAAGCTCATGTTCTCTGCACATATAATAGACATGAACTTAAAATTGGAAAATGGGCTTCCTAAAGGCAACACTCAGGTAATAAATATTTCAACTGACTTGACTATGACATTTGAATGACAGAGGAAATGTCCGAGCAATCCAAAGGTAGTTATAGTCCAATTCAGAAAAATCATCGGAATCACAAAATATATGTATGTGCTTAGGTCTGGCATCTTGTGTTGCCTAAAAAGAAATTGGTCAACAGTTGATATTTTCTAAGATGGTAAAACCTAGTTGCTTGTGACTTCTGACTAATGTTTTCAAAATGTTTTTTTTTTATTTGTATGAATAAATACTTAATGTAGTAATTTTACTTACTGGAGGATTTTCCTAATAACATCCCTAAACAGAGTAAAATACAATGGATGTACGGAGTGCAAGTAAAGTGTAACTAGTTTAGAAGTGACAAGGAGAATTGATTCTTGAACTTGAAGCCAAAGTCACTGTTTTAAGGCTATATACACCAAGAAAGTGCTAATATAATTACAACCATTGATCATTGGGTACTCTACCAGGAAAAAGGAAGGGTAAAGGGGGACCATAAGGATAGCCGAGGGTCTATGTAGTAGCTGCAGACCAAATTTCCATCATAAAGCATTTGTTTCATGGCAACCAATACAATAATGACATTAAGACTAAACTGTAGATTGTCCATAGACATTATATTATAGCCAATAAATGAAACCAAACAGGCTATGGTTTCTCATATTCATTAAAGGCTTTGTGTGTTTGGTTGCATGTAAAAGTGCTGCTTGTAACTGTAAGACAGGGCAGAAAATGCTGGGACAGGTTCGAAGGACAGGAGTGGGGAACACCGATTCTAGGAAGGAATGGGGAGTGCGGCCTCCTAGGACAGGAATGGGGAGGACCACTCCTAGGACAGGAATGGGGAGTGCCACTCCTAGTACGGATGGGGAGGGACCCCATCCTAGGACAGGAATGGGCAGAGAGTTACCATTCCTAGGACAGACATGGGGAGTACCTCCTAGGAAAGGATGGGGAGCACCATTCCTAGGACAGGAATGGGGAAGAACCACTCTTAGGACAGAAATGGAAGCTGCTCCTTGCTCCCGAGGAAGAACTTTCTCCATTCCTGCTGTAAGGTCACTTAGCACTGTCTGAGAAGTTAACATAGTAATGTCTCAGCATAATCTAAGGGTCGCTGTATTGAACAATGCAGAACAGTTGATATCTGAGTGACAATAATCTGTAAGGCCCAAGAATATACAGACAATTCTAATATCAGTTCTGTTGGTCACCAAACTTGTGTTTTTGATAGATGTTGACCCAGCACATTTTGTAGTGATACTAACTTACCTTTTGTTTTCTGTTATCTTGTCTTTCTTGCAGCCCTTCATGTCACCTCGGTATCCGGGAGGTCCAAGAGGGCCTGTCAGAATACCAGGAAATCAGGTAAATAAAAATAATTTTGTAATCTTATAATATTTGAGTAGTAATCTTGTAGAATTGATCATGAGGCACGCTGGTAGTGGTATATGTACCATGCTTGCTCGCTCGAGTTGATGTCGTGATGTTGAGAATACTATTTTTTCTTTTTTTTTTTTTTTTTTTTTTTTTTTTTTTTGTTTTTTTTACAACCAATGGCCGAAACTGACAAAGAAAACAATCGGCTCAGAATGGTTTGTGTTGTATTTATGTACATGGATACATCTAGATCTTTACTGCAGTTTGATCAAATCTATGAGATAACAATGAGTACATTCCAGAAATGGTTAAATAGGACAACTTTACTGGACAGCTTTACTCAAGGTGGAGATTCGGTTCACAAAAGGCATGTAGAAAATGCCATAGATGAGCAGTTTTCCTTCTCCACAAAGGGCATGGCTTATCTGGAAATAGAGAATCACTGATGCAGAAACACCGAATGCATTGAAACAGAGTTTGTTTGTAAGTGGTGTGTTCATCGCCAGTGCTATCCCTTTTGCTGTTCTCAGGTTTGTTTGCTCTCAGGGGAACCAGTTCTTGGGTTGCATCAAACCCTTTGCTGCTAGTATATTCTGGCTCATTATTTCTTGGACACTACATACATGCGCATATGTCTTGCATGAAGTATGCCTACATGACATCCAGTGGTGTGTTGTTTTGGTGGGGAAGTGAGATTGCATAGAAATGTATCCAAGTAATTATCAGCCAGAGTACTACTTAGGGCAAAGATCCTTCCTCTGGGATAGCATTGGTAATGATGGTATAGGATCTACACAGGAGGCCATTGGAGACTGCCAAAAACTTCACATAAACAATAATAGATGCTTACAGGATCACTTCAGTCTTTTGGTTTGTTCCCTAAAAAGGTGGGAAAAGCATTCTGGGCATCAATTTATTTTGCATTATCTTTTAGGTAAAGGCACTATCAGAGATCCACACAAAGGATTCAAAATATTTGAAATTGGCAGGAATTGCATAAAAGTGAAGGAAAACTGTAGAATTAGCTGACGTTATTTTTTCCAACTGAAAAATTGCCAGAAAAAGAAGAAAACAGCAGTATTAAAAGATATGGGTAAGAGTTCCATATGTACCCCATTCAGAGTTTTACATGAAAAAAAAGTGAAATTTTGGCCTTAAGGTTAGGGTTTTTGCAAGTGTTTGGTCATAGATAAAAAAGAATTTGCTTCGTCTATGAATTTTAAAGGGGGATACATATGGAACTCTTTCCAAGATATGAATCTCCATTCAATCACGTGTCATAGTAAGTGTCCCGTATAGACACAAGTGCATGTGGACTGCATAAGTCAGGAGAACAATTGTGCCTTGTACCACGATGCATGTCGCCAGGAAATCGTCAAAATTTTGCTTCACCTACCGGCAGCTGGCCAAGTGCACAAACATATCAGCACTTAGATTGTAATATATTCCCCATAACAGCTACCTGAATATCGCTTGGCTCGACGAGGCAAGTGAAATAAAGTGCCTTGCCCAAGTGCACAAAATATTGGCTGCAGCAGGGCTCGAACCTACAACCTTTGGATTATGAGTCAGCTGTCATATTCACTGCACCACATTTATCTTCACCCTCACCATAACATTTACAAGGCTGAGTAAAACATGCAGCTATACTTTGTTCATCACCTAATAGGCTTTTGTTTATCACTGTGTGAAAGTAATTCTGTTTTATGCGCTTTCTTCTTGCCACAAGCGTGTGTGCTGTGATAGTGTTGCGTGCGTTTCACTCGCCAGTATTCAATATCAATTCGCTTGGTGTGAAGGAGTCTTGGCCAATTTGGTGATGGAACAGTATAGTACATCTTGCTGAACTCCTGTAACTATGTTACATTAGTTTCGTATACTCCTATATGAGGGTCATGAAACAAAGAGGCTTGTACTCACCTTTGTTCCTATTTTGAAAAATCTAAGCACTTTGGTCTATAAGTCTTTGTTTCACTAGCCACATGACTTCAAGGGCGATGTTGTGTCTTGTAGTTACTGGAAAGACCTGCAGTTTTCTGATAATTTTGATAACCAAGTCGAAGATCTTCATTTTTGCCAAAATGGGTCGTTGCTTTGTGTCACTGATTCTCAAAATAAGTGTGACATATTTACATTAGCAACATGTGACACCAATGTGGTCTTGCATCAATGGTTAAATTGTTACAACATATTGATGAGAATGCTGTCGTTCAACGCTTTGTGGTCACTTTTGTGTAGAACCACTGACATACAACTCCCCTTTGGGAAATTTCCATAAATAATGATCAAACATGCCTGATTGGCCAAGGTGAGCAAGCAAAAGGACTTGATGATTTGACAGGATCACGGAATTGGGCTTCTATTCTGCAATGTCTGTGCTTGTTTATTATGCCCATCATGTACTACAGACAAAACAGGCAAAAGCACTCTCTATCCTGAAGTCTTACAAAATAACCTGGCATAACCCGCACAAATAAACTTATGATGTATGTCAAAAGGGGTGGGTTATGGCTAGGTTCTCACATATAAGGATTAAGTGTTCAAAGTTTTTAAAATCATCAAAATCATGTATGAAAGGCCCACAGATGAGTGTTGTATTATCCACCAATTTTGCGTGGCTTGGCGTAGTTTATTAGTAGAATCACATTCGCAATGACACTGAATGCATTAAAAATAGAGTTTGTTTGCGAGTTCGTATTCTTTTCTGTGTTACCTGATGTGAGCATAACACCCCATACACCAAACAAGGCAAAAAATAACAAAACAACGGGGCATAAGACGACAAATAAGAAACAATATGGGTGTGGAACAAAGAAGGATTTGTATCTTCCCTGAAGACAACAATTGCAGCTTTGGGTGGTTACCAAACAAACCATCTTGAAGACCTGGAATCCGGTTTTAGTTTCTCACTTGCATCTTTTCTGTAACCTTGAATATGTGCAGAACCTAGTTGTGCATCATTTTTGGTACACCATGTACCAAAACTGTTTGTGTCTGTTCTTTGGCAAGATCTGTGAAACCAAAAGGAAAATTGTCAGGAGGCATTTTCAGTATTCATAAATTACGGCCTATATCCAATTCACACAGCATATTCAGAAAATGGCACAGAATAACCCTAACACTCCACTCCTAATTTCATAAGGAAGGCCTAAAATTTGACTGCCAAACCACCAATTACAGCAAAATACCACAGGGAATTTCATGTTTTCTATGGTAAAAACAGGTACCCCAATTACCACAAAATACCATAATCTGAAGCGGAGTGTGGTATTTTGTGGTATTTGAGAGATTTGGGGTTACACAGTAGTGCATGGAGTTTTGATATACACCTGGCACAAAAAGTATCGGCATGTTTTTCGATCAGTATTGTGCCAAAGTCAGACCATTTTGAAAGTTTTCGAAATATACATTTTGTTGCTTATGGCTTGCTCTTTCATTTAATACCTGGCTTGTAAAAAAACGTGCAGAAATGGCTGAGATAGAACGCCCGAAAGACGCAAACCCCCAAACCAAAAGTTGCATTTTTTTTATTTTTCAATAGGCATTGCAGTGTACTGGACACAAACACGCGGACCACAATCAATATTGCAAGTAGGCTTTCTCGCTCATTCAGTCGGAAAACCTCTTTGCGTAAAATCAATACACACGTATTATTGCATTGTACCACACAGTGACAAGTGCCAGACTCATGTCAAGTAAAGAACATGATATACTTAAATCAGAACAAGTAACTTTACAGGCACTATCAGGAATTTTATTGGCCAATGAAATTCTTAAATCAGGTTTTTGCATTTTTGGAACGAGCATGCACATACAAACAACTGCATAAATGCTAAGAGTGAGTGCAATCTTAAAAGGCTAATGCCCTTACAGGCTTTTGGCCAGGTAGCCAAATTCTGAAACAATGCATGCATAGCTACAATCTTGAGCAGTCGAGCAGTCAATGCCGTCACAATTATCTGGGTGATGGTCATTGAAAGGCATGGCCTACTCTAATGAAGATGACATAATTCTGTCATTCTAATATAACTTATCAATTTGTGAGGCAGATATGCCTGCAGAAATGAGAAGGAAATTATTGATAGTGGCTGCAATTGTTGCTTGGTGATTTGGAAAAACATATTAGACCAAAAATCTTAATAAACACTCAAACTGAACCAACCTCATATCGATCCAACCTCAAACTATTAGAGGCACTGTACTTAACGACAGTTCACAAGTAGTCTGCAAGTCATACTTTGAATTCATTCAGCATCTCAACATTAAACACTTTTGAAAATGTTTGAGATTCTGGATTTCCTCTGGAACTTTATATACAAATTGCAACAGTACTCAGCCATGTGAACACAGTGGATGACCATGAAAGGATTTTTAAATGTTAATTGATATTAACGCTATTATCTTGAGGAGGTAAGTCGGTGATCACACCACACAAATTTAGCTGATTTGCAGGAAGTCTTTTCCTCTCAGAAAATAATATAATGAACAATGTATTTAAGTAGGTTGGATGCTAGAGGAAATCAAGGGATTTCTGTCCCAAATCGGTGCTTATCCATGGTAATAAACGTTTCCCGTCGACATGTATGTTGCAGTAATCGTCACTTGGATGTCTATTTATCCAAATGAACTGGGACATTTGTGTCCTGTCTCTAACTTGATTTTGAGAGTAGGCAAAAAGTTTCATTGGCCTTGCCTGACTAACAATGCAAAATGTAATTCTGGTCAGAAAACTTGCAAAAAGGGGTCTTGGAGATAAATTGTGAAAATATACACCCTAAGTCCAAGTTTGTGTGGTTTGGGCTCAAAATGTTCTTCAAAACAAGCCTTTGAACCAACTGATGCCCCAACTCTGAACCATGAGTCCAGATGAATATTTGCTTAGCTTAAAGCTGCTTCTTCCGATTTATGTCTATTCTGGCACTTGCACATTCGACCCATTAAGTACCGTGGGAAAATAGGTTGTGGTTTTGATGGTAGAAGCAATGATGCATATATTGCAAAGCCCTATTCAATACTGTGCTAATATTGATGATTAACCATTAAAACGGCAGTGTTTTGCTTATATCTTAAAATGAAATGGATTCGAGGGCTCAACAATGAGAAAAATATGGCCTAAGATATCAAAATTGATACTACTTCCGGGTAAATCGTCCCAAAGACAATCGGAACATGCACCTTTAAAAATAAAGTAAATCTGGACTCAGATAGTGTACCTTTTTATTAATTTCTGGTTTCATATAGGGTCACCGTCGGAACCCTTGTAACTCCAGTGGTTACCCGGGCTTGTGTACAGGTTACCTCCCCGGGGTTGGAACATCACCTAAAAAAAAGAAAACTAAGAGTAGCACTGATATAGAACACATTCCCACATGAGGCAGGACTTCAATGATCCTAATCACATCACCACGTGAGTGCAGGAAGGTCGTAAGTGCAGTAGCTGCCATGTGATACATATGTGTGCTGCCATATGTATTAGGATAACTTAAATTATCTTTCCTTGAGTTAGTGGCTCACATGACAACATGTTTTTGTGTTCATTTGATGAAAACATTAAATTTGAAAGCATTATCATTAACCAATGGTACTTCACGAAATATATTTTGGAAATGAGAATGTCAACAAATGTACTCCTTTCGCAGAGGAGGTAAGCAATATATTCACCATGGAAGGGGTTATGTAATTCCCTAGGTTACTGGATTCAGCTTTTGGAAAACGTGGTAAATGTGCAACGAGAGAGTTTTGAGGCACCCAAAATATTGTGTTCCTAATTACAAATTTAATAGACGAGACCATCAACAGATTTCTTACCTGTATTTGGCTACAGAAAGTCTTAAAAAGTGAGAAAAATGGCTTCTGATTTGGCTGTAGATTTCAATGTAAAAACATAGGCCAAATTTGTATTTACTTCTATATGGAATTAGAAATTTCAGTTGTATCAAAGAAAGAGAAACATTTACTCAGCTTAATCCTTCAGATGGCGGTTAATTTTTGATGGAAAGCTTTACATCAGGTCAAAATCAGTACTTTCATTTTTTAGGGACACCGATAGTGAAATCTCTCGTTTCCACCTTTAATACTATATACTTTGTGTGATGTGTGTGTGGTGATCATTGCGATTGTGTACAGGACTCAAAAGTGTATCAGTTTGACATCGTAATGCCCGGATTGCACGTACACTTCACTGGCAATTATAAATATTATGGGTGCCATTCTTGATTCAAATCAGTAGTGGTGGTGCCAGACCTTTTTTTTGGGGGCAATTAAAAAAAAAAAAAAGTAAAATTTTTGGGGAGGCAAAAAGTGAATTTGGAGGGAAAATTATTTTTAAAATCAAGATTTTTAAACCCAGTTTTGGCTTGATAATGTTGATTTTTTTTGCCAAAATTGTGTTGATTTTGTTGCCTCAAATTGCTGACTGAATTTTGCCAAAACTGCCTAATTTTTTCTTCAACCGGGGGAACTTGGGGGCAAGAAAAAAATTGGGGGTAGGCGGGGCGGGCAGGCACCACTGAAATCAAATAGCAATAATAAGTTAGGATTTTAGTACCAGCTCAATTCAGACATTTGCTAATATCCCATAGCTTAGAAAAGGCTATTCAACTACCATCCACATCAATTCACACACAGAGAATCCGAACCGCTGTGTGAAATAATTCCAATTGTCATTCCCATTCTTAAAAATAGATAATTTTCAAAAAAATACCCTATTTAAGGTCCGTGGACCGATCGCTAATAGCCTCGTCCCCAGAGAAAGCCCCAGATTTTACCGGGAAGTGCCCAGTGGGCAATCGACGCTGTTACGTCGAAAAGACGTCGAGAGTTTTACAAATTTACACCACATGTAGGTCGAAAATGCAAATCGAATTGAAGTCGTTCCTTAAAAACGGCGATTTCTTCAATTTGCATTTCGACGTAAATTTATAAAAAAAAAGAATAAATTAATGCTTTCTGTGGGGTCCACACACAAACATAATTAAGCGCATTGAAGAGTGTCTCATATGGAATTTGTTTTTATACCAACTTCTCTAAGTTTAAAAGATGTGATCAAAGTTGAAACTCAAAAACCAACCTAGTGAAACCCCTTAGCATATGAATTTGAATTGCAATTTCAACATATAGCTGTCATGTTTTTCCTCCAGTGTACACTGAATAACCTCATTAATATAGGGACTAAACTGACACTAGAGTACTTTAAACTACATATGTACAATCACAATGAGCATGAAGCAGGCCTTGTAGAATTCAGTTTTTTAGCTAGATTTCACCTTTTTTTATGCTTTCAAAAGTCAAAATTTTAGGGTTTTTTTTTTCATGTTCAGCCTGTTTTGACCCTGTGACACAGTTTTACACTGTGTTTCAGCTATTCTGGTTAAAATCCACTCACGATCTGAAGTGCAGCGACACTTGTGTTTGATTAAATGATGGTGGAATTCTTTTAGTGGCAGATCACCAAAAGCTTTATGCCAATTTCCTATATAAAAGTTTTTCTTTTGTCTTGAACTCCCTTAAACCCCACCACCCCCTTCCTATGAAGATGCACACCAATATTTTCAGTTCGGTTTGGTATGACCAAAATGTGATTTTGGGGTAAGACCTATAGAATACTGTGTAAACACTTATATTGGTTCCGACTGAACTAGGGCATGGTTTTCGCTCATGGACATCCAAACAAACACTTAAAGGTGCAATTAGAGACTTGTGTCCCTAAAAAAATCAAAAGCACTGATTTTTTGCCCTGATGGAAAGCTTTCCATCAAAAATATCCCCATCGGAAAGGATTAATCTGAGAAATGTTTTTTTTTTTTTTTTTTTTTTTAAAATTTTGCATTTCATAATAAGGAGCAAATACAAAATTCGCCTATGTTTATGTTGAAATATAGCAAATCAAAATCACCCCTTTTCCTCTCTTTATTTTAGACATTCTTTTGCCAAATACAAGGGAAGAATCTTCTTAAATTACATTATGACCACAATATTTGGGTGCCGTCAAATATCTTGTTCACCTTTAAGGCCCAGCAGACAACTATATGCCCTCGGGAAATCACATTATAATAATGTGAGTTGCAGAAGGTGTAGGTGCAATGGCTTCCATGTGGTACATCTAGTGCTGCCATGTATTAGGATAACTCTCAATTTACCTTCCTTGCGAGTCAGTGCTCTTGAAATGGTTCTTTGACATCCATTTGAAGAACCATTTCAAGAGCCACTGATCAAAGACTTGGAATAAGGCCTAAAACAAAATTGTTTGATTGGCGTAACCGACCGACCCTATTTTACTGCCGACCCTAAATATTTTTTTAGTTTTTTTCCACCATGTTTTACTGATATATGGTCATGAAAAACGCTGAAATGCAAAAACAGGAATTAATGACGTCATACTTCGGCCTCTAAAGGATTGCAGGACATCAAAAGCAACAAATAACAGATGTGTTACCGAAAAAAGTAAGATGTTCCATTTGTTTTTTGTAGTTGTCATATATTTTGTGTTCTGGTATGTGAAACAAAAAATAAAATAAAAAAAAAAATAATAAAATCCGACCTACCTACCCTAATTTTTTTTCTATTTTTCGCCAATCAAACACTTTTCTTTTTTTAGGCCTAATCTTAAGCTTTTCACACTGAGTCTGGTGATCGATCCACTTTTGCGATCGATCGCCGTTTTTGAAGACTAGTGCAGCTGTCTTCTGAATACTAGAGACGCATTTGCAATAACTTCTTAGTTACGATGTAAAAACTTAACATAGGAAGGATTTAATGAGCTGCAGCTTTCACGAAATACTTCTTTCTGAGACCTTTACGGCAGTGTTGTCATTGACTTTTTAATGCACAGAGGTACTGGCCATCTTCAAGTGCTATGAACTTGTCCACCGTTGGTTTTGTTTTCTGCAAGAAATAGTGCATTTTCCATCATGAAACTTGAACAGACTGAATCGTGAAATTCAACATAGCGAATAGTCTTTACATAAGTGCATTTAGCGGACGTGTGCGCGCTGTCATTTGTAGAAGCACAACAGCGATAAGTATCACAGTTGGCTAAGTTGGCTAAGTATCCTAATGAAAATTTGCATGGTTTGAAGTGTACAGAACGGTGATCAAATCGCAAAAGTGGAATGGATCACATGCTCAGTGTGAAAAGCCTTATTGTGTATGTTTTGGAATTTGACAATGGCCTTCTTGCATTCACATAAAGATATTTTTCAAATTAACAATATTCAAAATTTACATTTTCATGACCATATTCTCATGAAAATTCATTTAATTGAGTGCACACCAAACCTAGTCTTAGGTGTCAGTGTTATTAAGATACGTCCCACTGACTGCAGTTTCCAGCAGCATTATATTTTGGAAATGCCTCCCAAAATAAGACCCCCCCCCCAAAAAAAATAATTTTGTTTCCAGTAGTGTCCATATTAAGGATTTTCCCACCAGAAGTGGCTCAAAATCGGGTCACATGGTTAGTGAAAACAGTTGCAGACCATACTTGACTATCAATAATTTAGTTTTATAAACCAATGATCCTTTGGCCCACTTGTATAGTATGACAATTTTTTAATTTTCTGTTTTAAAAAATCATTTTTTTCCCAGTCGATCAAATAAAAAACGAAATCCATTAAAAATGGCTCCAAAATCAACATGCACGTGGCCTACTGGAAATTTTTTTTGCCTTTGTCATTTAGGAGACGGTTGGGAAGCCATCTCAAACCACTGACTTGCATGTTATATATAACCTATAGAGAATCAACCAGGATCAAAAGCGTTAAGAAGTTATGATAGGTCCATATCAGTATTATCACAAGGAGTTTACAATTGATATCCCTCAAAAGTACAAAGGATTTATAACAGGAACCCATAAAGATGTTAGGACGAGAAAGAGTAGTCATAACTCTACATTTGGGTTACTTAAATCCATGACATAAAACCTTTTTGAAATATACTCTCGGTCCGATTTGTTTATCAGAAGCTGCAGAATCTTGACTCGCATATTAAGGCAAATTGGATCGCAACATATCTTCGTTTGTAAACTCAAACTGCAACTACTATGTAAATTACTGTGTACTTCAATTCAAATCCATGCCTCGGTAAACCCTTCATGAATGTAAGCAAGCATCGCAAGGTGCAAGCTAACTTGTAAAGTGGGAATTAAGAAGGATTATGAGGGGAAACTAGGTAAGCCCCATGGTGGAGGAAGTATTTGATTGAGTGAGTACTGAGCATAAGCACACCACCAAAGTTTGACCCAATTTCTGCACTGTATGGCTTGAGTAAGTGCACCCTTCACTTAAGAAAGTTAACGTTTAACTATGTCAATGTAAATGCCATAACATGCACGAATACAATCTAATCAGCTGAGAGATCGGGTAATTTGATGTTGCCATTTTTGTAACATGTTATTAAAGGAGCAACAAGATATTTTAAGGCATCCATTTTTTCTCTCATATCCATTGATTTCATACAGATTAGATAGTTTCTTGTATTTACTACAGAAATGTCTTGAAAGTGAAAGCAAAAAGAACAATTTTGGTTTGCTTCTATTTTAATATAAACCCTAAATAAATAGGAAATCAGAAATTTCACAATTGTTGTTATCAAGGATTATTTCTCGCTTAATCCCTTCCGTTGGGGGATATTTTTGATGGGAAGCCTTACAGTGCAAAAATCAGGCTTACAATTTTTAGGGTCACTTTATATGTGAACCCCCTATAATTGTCATTCCAAGTCACCCCACTGTTATAAGTTGGTATCTCTGTGTTGCCTGCGGGTGAGGTTCCGTGTTGCAGCTCCTGGAGTACCTCAAAGTCGACTCTACATGCTCCTCTACCAGCTGCCTACTTTGGCCTGTAGAGGGCACCAACAATAGGCGCTTCCCACTATGGTGTTTGTTGGACCAGGACGTGGTACTCGTTGCTGCATCGAGCCCACTTCCTTGGCTAGTGGGAACGCGTTTTCAGTGGACTCGGACCTACATCCGAGATCGGGTCCGAACCACCTCAAGTAGGTAGTCTCGGAACTAGGACGTGGTACCAAGCACAGTGGGAACGCGTTTGTTCATCGTAAGTGGGCCCCGGGGGAGCAAGGACAAAATTATCGCAACAGACTCCGTATTTTTCTACATTGACTTCACAAATAACCCTGAACATCTACAACCTTTCTTCCTGAATTAGTTTCTCTATTTGTATGATATATTTCATTAAGTATAAACACGATACTTGAAGAGATTTGTTACCGATAAGAGCAGCGGCAAAACAGCGGGCTGACGGACCTCCATAACACGTAAACAAGGAGAACACTTCCGGGTTTACGATGAATCTGAAAATGGATACGGTCACGCACATCAGCCGATTTAAATTCAGATGATCCGAAAATGATAACCTAGTAAGAAGATGTTTTTTTGTTCGACAGTTAACATGTTTTACATCAACAATTTCACAAGAACCCATTGTTCCATTTAAGTATCCAACAGAAGGAACAGCGCAGATCATATTTTTGTAAAATAAACTATCATGGACGGAATGTAGGAACAACATCCGGGTAAGTGGCCCGTACTAATCGGCCATTTGGCCACGGATGGGTACTATAATGCGCAGTTGAGACCGCCGAAATCATGTGGGGCCGAAGCCCACTTCTATGTGAACTCGAACCTAGGTCCGAGCACACTTGTTTATAGTGGGAACAGCCATAGGTACTTCAAATATACTCCTGTGTAGAATTTGGCTGTGTAAGTGTTGAGTTAAAGGTAGGTGAACCCAATCGGATATCTTGTCCCCACCCTTTACTCCATACGAGAAATTGAGATTTTTGTGTCAGAAGAAAGTTCATATTTTTTCTCATTACCAGCAGTGAAATTTGAGGTGTTATGAACAAAAACTGTTTCCCAAATGTGTATACCACATTTATTAATGCACACTGTCCTATGGGAAATTTAGTGCCCATTTTGCTTCTCCTATCCAAAACAGCAAGACTCACGATATGTTTGTATGGATCCAATAGTGGGAAAATATTGAATCCAAAACATACTGATGATAAATTTGGATTTTAGACCTATATTATTGCTCTCGCTTTGGAGTTTTAAAAAGTCGTGCTCGACTGAGTCTCACCCCTAGTTATTGCAACTCATAGTGACCAATAAATATGGGCTCAACCAATTTTGATCAAAATTTGGATGTTTTTATGATCTCTTACAGGTGAAACAAGAGATTTCACCAGAACAAGTGACGGAAAAATGTTAAAATTCTGATGTTTGCACTTAATGTAAAGGTTGCTATAAAAATATCCCCATGTGAAAATGATTATAAGCTGAAGAATAATCTTTGGGACTCACAAATTGTGAAAATGTTTCTATTTTTAATATATTATGAGCAAATACTAAATTCGCCTATGTTTTATGAAATTAAGCCAAAGCAAAATCTTTCGTTTTCACCTTTCAAGCATTCTGTAGCCGATATACAAGGTAAGAAGAAATCGATAGAAATAACGAAGAAGAACACAATATATGGATACCACCCAAATGCTTATTGCACCCTTTAAAACAGTATGTTTGAACACAATGATATTGGTTTGTGAAGAATGTATGTCAAGCAATGCATACTAAAAACAAAAAATAATTGTGAGATTAGAGGCTGAACCTGGGAAATTTAAATTAGCCCCTTAAAAAAAGGTTAGTCTCAGAAATGTGGTTAGAAAGCTAAGTGCAATGCATTTTTTTTTTTTTCCGTTCCCAGTAGGCATAGTCGTCCTTTAGGACAATGAAACAATGGTGGCAATGAAAAAGGTTGAGGAATTAGCAAAAAGCAAATTAATCATCATCTAAGCATGACATTGAATCAATTCGCATTTTCAACGTAAATTTCTAAAAACTCTTGGCCTGTTTTTGACGTTCTAATACCGACTGCCCACTGGGTTGGCTATGCCTGTGCAGTTTTCTCCTCTTGAAAAATAATGTTGAAATCCCCGAAGAGTTTTTTTGACTTACGGTCCACATAAAAAGAAGTCATCCATGATTCACTAGTGTATTTATTGTGTGCACTTTTAAAGGTGGATGACACGATTTAAGTCTATAAAGTTCATCTTGATAGAATGGCCGTCACCCAAAAAACCTCATCTGCAAAGTTTCGCACCGATATTTCAAAGTTTGTTAGTGAGAGCTGATTTTGTAATCCCCATAGAGTGCTGTGTAAAATTAATATTGATGGACCAAAAGGGTATATTTTCGTCATAATCCAAACCAAACATCTTTAGCCCCAAGGATTTCACAGGGTAAATGAGAAAAATAGTAGCTTGCTTCCGATACCAAAATTTAGACCACTTCCGGTAAAATCTGGGTCCCTGGGGATGAGGCTATTAGCTATCGGACCATGGACCTTTAAAACAAACTTACCTGTAACATATTGTAAAGTGAAATCAATTGATATTGGTTCCAAATCTGACATTATCAAGCTGCATTTGGCTAATACTGGCATACAATGGAGGGAAAAGTCTTCTACATGTGGACACAGTGGTTCCATTGGAGCTGTTGATTTAGAATGTGGGTTTCTAAGACACATTTTTCCTTAAGTAAAACTACTTTGCAGCTTAATATAATGATAATGTTCCTATTTCTAGATATTTGAATGCTTCATTATGTATTTTAATTCTGTCCAAGGAAAGAAATCACTGCTGGCATTTTGAACATTTACTTTTCAAAATACCTTTATACTATTTTTTCCCTGAAATAACCTTTTAAAAATTCTGATGGAATTGAAGGTACCTACATCATCCGAAATATTGAAAAATTGGAACTTCATCTTAAGTTCTGGAAAATATAGGCTTAGTAATCATTTCCATTTTGCCTAAATTCCTGTTATTGCCTACCCTTGTTGTAAATTGTTGCTTGATATTCCTTGTATACAAACAGTATCGTTGTGTTCAAATTAAACCTATCAGAGATGACCTTAACCAAATTGGAATTCGAACTCAATCCCTTGTTGCACTGTATGATTCTTAACACCATACTTGAATATCCCTGCAGTGTTACAAAAAAGGGCAAATGATCACAAACTACCATCAATGTAGAGGGGTTTCATACAGGAACTTATAAGATTAAGCACTTTGATGTGCCTGTCATTAACATTTTATAGAGTTCATCAGACTAGTTAAAAAAAAAGTCTGCCATCTACCAATTAAGCAACAGTGCTTCAGGAAGAAGAAAAACAAGCGTGTCTCAGAAGTTGACACATACAGTTACAAAAAAATTTACATAAAAGTTTACAAAGTTGATATGATATGACACATAGATATTGCACTTCTTACAAAAGAAGTGCAATCATGGCATCAAAAAGTGGTACCTTTTGGAGATGGCTATCCTGATTTTGTGAGAATGACATTGCTACAACTTAAAGGGTTTTAACTTATTCTATATTACATTAAATTCTATAGTAGATTCAACCCATCGTGTCACCAGAGGAAAAGTTTTGGACAGCATCGATTAGTTGGGAGAGGAGGCAGTATGTGGCTCGGTTCACCTCTTTCATGAACGAATTGAGATAATCTGGCCTTTCATGTTTACGACATTTTTGCATAAAGTGTGCAAAGACCTTCGGTTTCCAAAACACGGGTGCTCAAAAGCCAGTTTATATTCAACTCGCAGGTTACATTGAATACCATTGAAGCAAATACAATTAGAATAGCTTAGAATGTTTTGAGAGTTAGTGGAGCTACAAATGCGCTTACGTTGACTTGAATCCTTTCATTAAGCATAGAATGGATTTTTCTCTGCTATCAGACTACATGTTTCAATAGATTTTGCATGGTATTTTTAATTCCACTTACTGCACATGTCCCTCATTCAATGCCCATACCTTCGGAAAAGTACTAGAGGTGACACGATGGGTTGAATCTACTATAGTATTATGAAGTGAATGTATGAGTTAGTACTTCACAACAAAAGAGCACAGAAGAACCAAAACAAAACATCCTTGCCTCAAAAACTATTCAGTTTGTGCTGGTGAATTGACCTTAATAATGAGGTCACACAACCTCATGCTAAATTTCAAAATCAGTGTGGATTATGGAATCAGTTAAACAACCCTCTGGATACACAACATGAAAAGCTTTTAAGTATAAGGAGCAGCTCCAAATACAACTCTTGGTGGATGATATGCAGCTTCTTGTAATGCACTTGGGTTTTGCAAAATTACATGATCATACAGCAAGTCAACCCTGTTGTTCTAGGCTGTCTCTAGCAACAGGTAGCTCTACACTAGCAGTCCACTAGCAAGTTTATTTTGCAATTGCCCCTTAATACTGTATTGACCATAACATAACAGTTGTAATAAAGACTTACCTTAGTTCAAAGCTGGGTTGACCAGCTGTGGAGGTTTGGAGGTTTCCGTAGATATTGGCATCACCCTCACATACAAGTCACAGATACTACTGCAAGAATTGAACAATAGTTTCAAATCAACTGCGCTGAACTTCACCAGGTGTGACACACGGTAGAGGAATCTTAGATGGATGTTGGCATCTTATTGCAGTTCCCATGGATGGACATTTCCAAAACAACTTAAAGCTGTCAATAATAAGAGAGGGACAGTAACTTGTTATAAAATTAATGATTATAATGTTTCTCAGGGATCTGTTGGATTGAATTTCTTAAAATAACCCTTAAATATTTTGAATTAAATTAATTAAAATTAACAAATTTCTACACCAGAATAGAATCCAACATTCCTGCATAGCATTGGGATAGACAAGGACAATGTGAAATTAATGGGCAATATTAGGATTACAGTAAAGCTTGACTGATATTGTTCCTGAAAAAGTTAGGAGTACATTAACTGTATAGAAAATTCAAAACTGAAAATAACAACAGGCAAAGAATGGAAATCACTTGTTATTAATAGCTTATTTAGATGAAGAATGAACAAATCTAACTCCCAGGGATCTAACTTTGAAACAAATTTATGCATACCATTTCTTTTACATAATGGGGACATGCATTCTTGAGTTTTGTCATAGTAAGATAGCTTAATGGACCTTGTAACAGTCAATTTAAAGTTTGTTTCTTATTTTTGATCAGTGGATTTCAAACACAAAGAACTTGTTTTAAATGTGCAAAAATATTTTAAAAAAAGGGGAATGTTAGGGTCGATAATTGTAATGAACTCACATATTGACTTGGTTCGTTTTGAATACCCTAAATAAAGAAAAACAAGCATTAAATTGCATAGGGGAAAAGTAAGAAATATCCTAAATAAAGAAAAACAAACATTAAATTGCATAGGGGAAAAGTAATGAATATCCTAAATAAAGAAAAACAAAAATTAAATAACATAGGAAAAAAAGTAAGGAAAAGAAGAAATGTGTCATCACTTGCAAGAGAAAATAACTTATTTTGGGCGACAGGATTTCCTCTTCTTGTTATTTTTTTCCTGGCAGTTTGTCATTGTGAGTCTCAAGAAACTGTCTGCTGCCACCATGACTCAAATGCATGGTGTGTAGAACTGGTTGCTGCCTCTAGAGCCAAGGGCTTCATTATCCCTGTGGGATGGGTGAATAGTAATACTGCCCTCTAGAAAAAATGTGCCATAATGGGGATTATCTTGAAAAATATAGTTTAGTACGTTTTTAATGTGTTTGTGGTTTATCTAATGCAGCAGAGACATACTTCTTTTTCCAAATTGGTGTATCAGATATTTCATGGGCATAAATGCATTATACCCATCTCACCTACTTTGTATCAGGCTTAATTCAGTTACATAATAAGTAAAAATATGCTCATTCACCAAGGACACAGTTCAGTGGGTTGTACTTGTACATACATTGACATGAACTGACCTTGTTTGATCTGGGTGTCATATATCATACCCAAAAAACCAGGGGGTGTATTTTTTAAATACACTGGTGAATGGAAGGTACTGAACTGTGCCAAGGGAATTGAGATAGTGTTAATGGAATAAAGCATGTTATATAGAGTAGGTGCAAAGGGTATATTGTAATTATGCCATTTCATGCAATAGAAATGGGTTATAAATTACAAGCTACACATAGACACAGCTTCCTTATCATTTCATAAAACATAACAATACATGAACAGGGGCGGATCCAGGATTTGAAAAACGTCAAAATTACCGGGGGGTCTGAAAGGCTAAACTTGTTCAAAATGGGCTGATTTTGCAAGATTTTGCAGAATTACCGGGAGGCGCGCGCCCCCTCCGCCCCCTCCCTAGATCCGCGCCTGATGAAAGCATAACTTGTGACCCAAACTGCCCAAGGGAGGCTAGCCTGGATAAACACAATTGCAAGAGAAATATTGTTGCTAATATTTGCCTTGTCAAAACAGAACAATATGGAATTCAAATAGAAATTGGAAGAGGATAGCTTGCAATTAAGGATGTAAGAAAGAAGATATGGTATGTGGTGGAAATAGATATATAATCCTTATAATTATAAAATAAGTAAGTGATATTGCTAATATTAAAGAAGTGATCGTACATGGAGAGCAAATCCAAGTCATAAAATTTAGGCCTCCTGAAAACGTTTTATAGGAAGGGCCATTACCAAATACCAAATTTTTGTTGAATCTGACATAACAAATTTAAAGGTGCATTTCGTGATTCCAGCACCTCCGGTTTTATTCGTGGTTCCTTAGAATCCTTGAGAAAGCTTAGTCCCAAAATTTGAGATGATCCCGAGCTTGCGGTTTTTGTGTATGAGCAATGCTTGTTCCACGGTTCCAATAGGCCACTGCTACTGGAATTTCTGTCCTGTTTACGGACAGAGGAAATACAAAATTGCGAATTTCGTAACCCGATACGACCGGATTGAGTAATATTAGGTACACATGTATTACAAAGGTAAGGTTTAAATTGATATAAAATCTCAACTTTTTTTAGGTAAGTCGGGTGGACGGGTTGCGGATAACGAAATGACCCTTTAACGTAATGTGGTTATAATAGCGCATAGACTGTACAATAATTTCCACTAATGTAATAACGTTAGTGTTAGCTTGTAGAAAATTATAGAAAGCAGTCACCCCCCCCCCCCCCCCCTTAAAAAAATTACCCCCCCCCCCCCCCCCTTTCCAAATATTGTAGACGACATGAGGAAAAAATTGGGGCTTATGTACCCAAATCTATGGTTGATTGGGTGAGCGGTGGGGCGGGTTGGGGATTGGGTAGTGCCTGATCCTTGATTAATTTCACTCTGCAAATGGACAATTCTGTCTCACCTAAAGGGATTGTTCCGATTATGTGTATTGTGTTCATACTATTGATAGGAGAGCCTGGCATTTGCACATATTCCCCGTCAAGTACCGTGGAAACAAAATTGCATTTTGATGGTAGACGCATTAATGCATATTGCAATGCTTTATTCATCACTGGGCTAATATTGATGGTTAACAACTAAAATGGCATTTTTTTTGTTATATCTTGGGAATGAAATGGATTTGATGGGCTCAAATTTCAGGACGAAAGTGAGAAAATACGGCTTTCTTCTGATATCCAAATCGATATCCGGGTCAAATTGGCGGGGTCCAAGGACGATGGAACACGCACCTTTAAGTGAGTGCAGAAATTAGAATCATGGTTAATGTTTTTCAGTCACAGACAAAAGATCACAATTATATAGTCCAATGTTGGGCATATGAAAGGAACTTTTAATCATAAATCACGTAATGAAACTCTCAGCATGGGGAGAACACTTGATATGTTTAGGCAATAATTAACAGCATCTATTTCCTGAGCATAATCCAAATAGCCAGGAAATACTTGAGGTGGCCAAATGCATTATTGAGATTTTCTTCATATTTAATTTCCAATTTTCCCTTCTCACTGCCAATGATATTATTCAGACCTGTATTGGGGCTCAGATACTGTTGGGAATATTTTTATGCACTATTATGTGACTGCGTAATATGCCTGGTTTACATTCCATTATTACGTTGAATGAGCTTTTGCACTGCACATCCATCGGAGTAGGGGGTTTAGTTTGGGGGATGTTTTTTCCCTTTTTCCCTTTCGTTGATATGGATCTAATGTTGCTGTGTATTTTGATGGCTATTGTTACAGTTGGTGGGATGGGGTGTTGAGGTGAGAATCAGATAGGCATCTTACGTAGAGTAGCACTACCAGATTCCTATCAATGTGTTACACAGGGTGAGCCATTCAATTGACAGCAATGGTCTTGATGCATTGTAACTCCATGTGCATATAAAATTGCCTATGTTAACCCCTAACACACTACCAGCCATTTGATTGGGTATTCAGGGGTTTATTGAGTAATTGACCAAGCAGAGTGTTCTAAGAAAAAGCTTTTTAAAGGTGCATGGTTAAAGGGTCTGGTTTCTCAGCAGTTCTCATATTAAATTATGTAATAGGCCAATCATAGATAAGGTAAGAAAGGTGGTAGATCTTAGGGATAAATATGCAAGCGACTCTGTTTATGTCATCTGCTCGCAGAGAGTACACATTTACCACTTAACTTCATACACATTCAGAAAACCTGGCCCAAGTTTATAGGGGGTTACCGGATTAACTCTGATCAAACTCTTTTTAGTGCTGCAAAAAGCCATTAAATCTAAAACCAGTGAAATTATTTAGTTATGCAGACCCATATTTGGTACCCTTTAGAGATGCGGAATCACTGTTACAAAACACAAGTTCCGCAACCTGGTCTGCTGACATGTTGGAGGTGCGAAAAATAGGTCCATACAGTACAGACTAAAGCTTATACTACTGATGCAGCACAAATTTTAAAAGGTAAGTCCTGCAGGTCGCGCATTATGGGCAGTGTCTTGGTCATTGCCCAACATTGATGTCAAATCACCTCATCAATATGAACACTCTTTTAACCCTTATGATCTACCATTTATCATATGGTCCCCGATTGGCTTATTAGAGGACACACATGATGGGCACCTCTGATTAACCATCAGAATTTTGTTAAACCAAACATTATCTCTGATTTGCCATCACACGATGTACCTTCAAGAAACAATCAAAATAGTGCTTGAATGGCGGTAGTGGCTGTTTGGGGGGGTTTAATACAAATCAAAAGTGAAGTAATTAAAACTAGAAATTGTTCAAAAATGCCATGGGGGTTGAGCTATTTTAAAATAGCTTGGACCAAGTCCAATGCAGTCAAAATAAACTTAAGGCTTAAAGGGGTACTCCCTGATCCTCAGCCTCAACACCCCCAACCCCAACTTGCGCTATCAAACTGAGCTTTAGTAATGTCGAAGCAGGTATTTTCCTCATTCCTTTGCACTATTGGGTAACTCTTGCCCTTTGGGTGTGGTGACCAAAATGATAGCCCAGCAAGGTAAAAAACTTTTAATACACCACAATTACTCCCCCACCCTTAAAAGGGGTCTGTCATATTCCAATAAAATGTTGTAATAAGTTCCGACTTGCCTGCTGTCTTAATCAGCCCTCTAGAGAAGCACCGCTTGGATTTTATACGTGTATGGAAACCGAAAATACTAAATCAGGGGATGGATTAATTCGGCGAGTTATGTGGCGCGAGTTATGGGCGAGTTAATGTTAGACCAGTGGGCGAGCTACTGTTAGACCAGTGGGCCGAGTTACTTGTAGACCAGTGGGCGAGTACTGTTAGACAGTGGGCGAGTTATCATCGTTTACTTTGTGTACTAAAATGCACATTTTGGCATATCTTTCAGTGTGATTGAAGACATGGTAAGTATTCCAAATAAGCAAAAACCAAAACAAAAAACAACAACAAAACGGGTGAAGGGGAGGGGGTGATTTTGTCTCTTCTGCATATAGTCCAGCACATAAACCCCTCCCCTTAGCACGCCACTCTGCGATAATAAGCTCACTGACCAGGTGTTTCAAGGCCAGTCAAGAGAAAAATACATCATACTTTTACACCATAATCATCCTTCCTGCTTTGAGACCATCAATTTACTGACTCAGGCCGATCCATTAACAAAAGCCAGAGATTATACTCTGGTCAATAAAACTATCGAACTCTTCGAACTATAGCTTGCCTATCTACTCGACTTACTCATAGTTTGAGGTGATAGGTCATACGATGGAAAAGATCCGAGAAAACGTGCTACTGTCATGCAAATGAAGTAATATAACGAAAAAAAAAGTCCATCTCAGCTTCATGTTTGATAGATTAAAAATGACATCTTACCACATTATGGTTTTTTTCATGTTTTCAAGAGATTGTTAACATTATGTTTGAACTCGATGAATTGGTCAAAAAAAAAAAGAAGAAGTGGTGTATGCGAATTTCCCCAGAGTGGTTCTAGGCGGTTTTGTACTACAGGAAGCTGAGAAAACTCTTATACCTACATTAATTTGTTACTCAAATGCATCATACATCTGTGCAGGGTTGGCATCATATTGAGGGGGCAGGGGTAGCTATCATTTGAAAAAAAAATGAAAAAGAAGACGGACAAGAAGAAAAAGCATGCACCCAAAATTCCAACTTCAAAGGGTGCACCATATCTTTCCCCCTTCAAAATATCCTGGTGGCACCCAGGCATCTGTGTACACTATAAAATCTCCAGTTAAAGGCGCAATGAGAGGTTTCACATATCAGATGTCCTAAATAATTGAAAAGCCCAGACTATGCACTGATGTAAAGCTTTCCATAAAAAAATAGCCCCATCTGAAAGGAGTTAATCCTGAGAATTAGTTCCTTGGACACCAATGTGGAATTTGACTTTGTATTGGAGCTATACAAAAAATTTAGACTGTTTTATTGAAATATAATACAATCAAAATCTCCTTTGTTCATGTTTAAACTTTTCTGTAGCCAAGTGCAAGGCAAGAATCTATTGAGTGTATGTTATATGAAATTGTGACAATGATGCAATATATGGATGTTTTGAAATCTCGTCGACCTAAACAGGACGAGTCCTTAAAAAGGACAATCTTCTGCATTTTAGGCACAATTTGTGAATGAAAAAACAAAATTGAGTTTTGTATCACTATATTGTAATGAATACTACGCAAGGCACAATCATAATGAGCAACCTTATTGTGAAACAAAAGACATTCAGTTCATGTTACTTTTTCTGTACATCTGGTATTATTTGAGTAGAAATCACCTTGCATGGAACACCAAGCTTCAGTTGACCATACTTCCCTTTTAAAGGGAACTATTATCTAGTGCAAAGGCCAAATCACTATGTGTAGTAATACCTGTTCATTACATTGCCTGCCCACAAAAAGTTGTGCCGTTTACCACAACATGAAATATAGTCTGCTTGATGAAATAGTTCCATGCTATCAGTGTTAAAATTATACATACAAACAATGTAATTCTGTAACACACAATTGTATATTATAACATTGGAAGTATGATTTTGGATATAAATGGTATAGGAAGTCATTCTACGTTTAATTTGTCAAGCAAAATTTTGAAATCTGGACCCACCAATCAGAAAAAACTGTTACATAGCTACCTTTAGGTTAGGACAGTCCATTTAGGCAAGCAGGGAATGTCACTATCACTAGGTGGTGCAAGTAGGGTAGATATCACTGACCATGGCATGTATGGAAATATGAGACCCTTGAAGTCAACAGGCAGTTTCAGTAACAGCTGGAATGTAAACAATGTATGGGCTGGTTTTGTCACAACACAATAAGAACTGAGTACCACGGCATGAGGGTTTGGTCAATGCAGGATTAATCTTCTGCCTTGCAGAAGAAAAAAGCAATATGAGATAAACATCACCTTGCTACTACTCACGGTGATCTATTCAAACTAATTGGCAACATAGAACAACATCATAATTCTGTCCATAGAGCCATCCACACCAAACCAAGCAACCTGGTATTCTGTAGTGAAAGATAAGTGAAAAACACTGATTAGCATCAGTATTTTCTAGATTATAAGCCTTGTTGCTATGGGGACCTGGGGAATAGAACATGAATATTTTAAAAAACTGGGATATACCTTATAACAGTTGATCCTTTTGTGGTTAGATTTGGTGAAAGCTCAATAGAATACATCCATTACAAAATTCGCAGCAACATAGCAGGAGTGCCATTTTGCTGCAATTAAGATCAACTGGTTTGTCATCCCGGCAAAACACCAAAATTAGAAGCATAGGATTTAAACAAGAAATGTTTGTGAATCTAAAGCTTGTCTCAACTCTTTTGAATAGAGGCCTTGCATATTCTCTTATGTACATCCCGCACTGTACTAAACTCCAACTTCAAAGAATAACACCACATGCTATGAATACCTGATTTTAAGAAGCCCACCCAATGTAGCTCACACTTTGAACTGTATAACACAGGCTCTTCAAGTCACACATTAAATTGATCAGGAATGATAGAATACAAAGAACAGTAATACATTTGTTATGAAGAGCACAAATAGAACCTCTATTTGTTTATTAAATGGTTCACACATTTTTATCAAAAATATAAAACAAATACCCAAAACTACAAATCTTGAAAAAAATATTGAACACTCACTGCCATTTGCTGCATTGTCTCACCTGTGGCAGATTTAATAACCTACCAGCACCTGTTATATCAATTGAAAGCCCAAAACTTTACCTTCAAGCTACCCTTCCGCAAAACCCTTCAATAAATGTTGGGGTATAGGCAATACCTCTATCAACATTGGTGGTGGATGAGGGGACAGCTTCATGATCGTCCAAAGTGTTCCAACAATTTTCCGAGATTGTAGAATACTTTCAAGGCACTATCAGTGATTTGTTAAAATCAAAAATCACACAATCAGGTTTTTGCATGTCTGTACCAGTACAGTACCCTAACCTACCTGTAATTTATAAGGCCGAAGCAACCTAATAAGGACAAAATTGGATATATTCGTCATTACTGTCCGTTCGGACACTTACTACAACCGCAGCGAAATGGAGAAGCATACCTGTGAATCATTGCCCGTTTTCTTCCTTTTCTTCATCCTTCAGTTGGAAAAAGTATTTATGGGAATTTCTACAGACTTATCCTTCACTTTTAAGCTTTCCTGCTCATTTCAAATATTTTGACTCTTTCGGATGAATCCCTGATAGTGTCTTTAACTGACTAAATCGATATCCAATGTGGGTTTGTCCCCAACTTGTAACATGCATACATTTTCCCATGGTGGGGATACTTCAGTAACAAATTTAACTAATACCTCGTCGTATTAAACAAATTCTGACCATGCGCACGAACCTGAAGTGTGATGAACACTTTGACATAGGAATCCAATACCAATTCAACAGACGCGCGCATTCATTTGTTTCAGAATAGATGCAAATTAATACACAGGGACATTTTGGTCATTTTGGCATTTGCTCTCATGACAGCCTGTTATTGTGGGATCTTTTTTCACTAATTGTAACAATTCGGCACATTTGGCCAAAATTTGGGTCTTTGGTAAACAATCGTTGCATGTCCACTTTGAAAATTCTTGGAGTGGCATTTCTACCTTAAAGCACCTCTCAGTGATTTGCCTAAATCAGCAAATCGAAAAAAGTAATCAAAAATCATATTTTTTGCTGTCACTGTCAGAGTACATGTATCCTACTACCCTGCAAATGATATACCATAAGCAAACCTAATAGTACAGAATCAGATATTGTAGTCATTACTGTCCGAACGGACCCTCCTACACCTTAATTGAAGTGAGAATTTATCTTAGAACACTGCCGTGTTCCCTTCTTCAATTCTACAGCTGAAAACGAGGTATAATGAGAATTCTACAAGTCTTATCCTTCACTTAGAAGCTATTCCTGCAAATTTCAAAATATTTTTCAAATCACTGACGTGTCTTTAAACAAAACTAACTGTACCCGCTGGTGTACACTCAACCCTGTACGCAATTTGCCAAATATAATAGGCATTAAAGTGATGAATGGGTCTCGAGCTTGAAATAACAAAACATCTTCAGTTTACACAGGACATAACCCCATTCTTTTGCATTCATTTATTTCTATATAGTGTGTGTTGGAACAGATGTTCCATCACATTGACCATTTCATTCCATTTTATTGCAAAAATAATAATCATAATAAAAGTCCAACAAATTTTCAGATGAAGTAAAATTCAGGAATACTTTTCATCTTTATTCCAATTCAAAATGTTCCATAGGTTGCTCGAAACCTCGCCCTTGAAAGCTTGAATGAATGTCAATGCCTTGGGCCTTTGTCATGGACAGGACAGGCTAGAGCCTTGAATCAGCTTCATACCCTCTGCCCTCACTACAGCAAAGTCAAAACAAAGCTTTTAGATCTTGTGTTGAGAGCATTCGTCTGTATGTATCCAACACCTGACCATGACGAAGAACTTCCAGATGCCATTGATTATACGTACACCAGGCTTCTCATGAGGGTACAGAATTTCATGGCCTGACACAGGACAAAACAACATATGTACAGAGACATTTTTCTCCCATCTGCTACTGTTGCTCAACATAGATTTCTCTTTGCTGGCCCCGGCTGTTGCCGTGCTGAGACCAAGTTGTGTCTGATGTGTGATGGAGACTTCCCCGTGCCCAATAGATGATGCAGACCTTAACTACGTCGATTTCACCAGTAGGACACTCCAAAAGGAACTGAGGACCTTCCTTAACTCTAATGAGGGATAAACACGTCTGGGCATGGTGTTGTAAATCTTTGTTGTGTGGCCGCTAGGTGAGATTTTGATGATGATATCCTTGTTCATTAGATGTCAACAATATCAAGTGGCTCAAATGTGTCCATTTCAACCTGGATGGTCATTGGAAGTGCCCCCCTTCCTCCCAGGTCCAACTTCCAGCAAATGCACTATGCTAATATATTTTGTGATTACAATATGCATCTACACTTTATGACACTTATACGCCGACCGAGTAAAGCTTATACTTAGAACATTATGGAGCATGCTGAACTCTGACCTTATTTGCATAGTCATTATAATGATGATCATTTTTTCAAACTGATTTAGCTGATCATGGTAAATGTAATCCTGTAATATTTGGGGAACAGCAAGGGGGCTGGTAAGGGATGGCCCCCCGCTACACTCTTTCCATCTGGGGTCACTGGTCTTTCAAGGAAAAAATGTTTAATGTCTTGTCCCATTCACAAACCATGGTGGCAGACTACGTATGCAGTCCAGAAATTTATATTTTTTAACAATAAATCTAAAAAACATACTTTTGATTTTTCTTGTCTTAATTTGATTATATATTGCAACTGACAACTTTGCTTCAAAATTTATATGGTTCTTGAAAAACAAAAAATGTGATGATTTTGGGGTCGAAGGAGGGCAACAATTTAATCCACTACTGTCAAAGATTGGGCATTTTCAGCTCTTTTCACCCAGACGAAGGCACAATAAATTTCTTGTAGTCCAAGCATGACCTTTCATCTGCTGGGCCATTTCCCAGTTCATGAGGCCATGTCTTACATTTCACCTAGCCTTCAGGATACATATTATACCTTTAGGTGTGTTCAGACGTGGCCTAACTTTCGACAGTAGCGTTATAACCATCCAACGAAAACGTCATTTAATTCCCCATTAGCGCCTCTACAAACGACGCCGTCCAACATGGCTTAACAAACGATAACCCTTCCAAAGTTACCAGCGGCGGCCTTTCATTCTTCTGTCATTGGTAAATAGCGGAAGTAGCGCGCCGCTCGAGCTGACCTGACGTTAAACTTGCTTGAACCCCGGGAAAATCTCAACGCCATTGTAAAACATGCCAAAATGGAATCCTCAAGCAAGAGTGGTGTTTTTAAAGCGATCTTTTGGCTTTCTCTGTTTTTCGTTAGTACCCTCGACAAGGATTTGGCATTACCGCTGTTTATGCCGTAATCATTCCCCTACACAATCAGTGAGAAGCGATCCAGCCCCAAACATTACATCAAAAACAATGCATCATAAATGTGGTTCCTCGCCATAGACCGTTACGTGCAGTGTCCTGTTTATGGCACATTTTGATTCGCACTTGCTGTGATTAATACATTCAATTCACGTTACAATCCCTTAATACAAACATATAAAGTTTCTATCTCGCACAACTAACAACGAATATGTACTTATTTAGATTGAATACCGATCGAATTATTTCTCTCTCAATAAAACATATGTTGGGATTTCCTTTTTTCAACAACTGTTCAAATTCTTGGCACCTACGCCGGTACTGATAGCCAACACGGGAGACGAGGCTGCGTGTCAACGGGCACGTGATCGCGAAAAGGAAATCCCTATTGAGCTGTCTTCAACTCAATTTAATTATCTTGCAACTGGGGTTTCCTTTCAGATCTTGATTAACGCTTTATCGCTCACTCCTCGGCAAACCCGTTTGGGTTCCGTGTTCGCTTGTTTTCGGGGCTGTACTAACTAGATGTGATGCCATTATCAAAATTAATTGGAAAACGTAAAACTGTATGGCCTACTACGACAAGCACAGACCGCTGTCAAAAGTTGATGAATAACACTCATCCCTAAATTGGGCGTTACGGAATAAGTTGACCCGGATGGTCTTTACGATGGTACGATGAGTCACCCTAACCGACGTCGTGAGTACACACTGTTCACACGGGCACCTTACCAATTACGATCTGCTGCAAGTAGATCGCTACTTTTAAGATTTCTTAAAGTAAATCGTCGTTGTTAACTCTCTTTGTTAGCTTTAAACAATGAGGGTTGTTCATAACGGTCACTACTCACGAGCTTACCAATGACTGTGCTTACCACTTCTTCCCAACTTAACAACGATCGTCTGAACACTGGGATGCCTTTAGTTGCTAAAGCATTGAGGGCAACGGACTGACAAAGTGCATTTTGTGTGCATTGGGGTTATGTATCAACCCCAACAAGAATTTGAAGTGACCGTACAAAGGGTGATGTGAAAAGGTATGGTCTACAGAAATTTAAGAATTTGAACACATGGTCTTTTGACTGTTTTGGGTACACCATTGAGACCTCTGCTATTTGCATGCACCACCGTGTATTTGTCAAAGTTATTACACCATCTATTGGCAAGCTGTTAGATGGTGTTTACCAGGAACTAATGCCACCCAATCATGAGGTGACTCTGGGTGCCTGAGCCTATGTAACTACTTTTCTATTGCACACCGACGAGCCTCATTCCATATAGCCCTCGTCCAAATGAATCAAAAATATTACAGCAATACAGACTGACTGTGCCAACCACAAACCTATTTTGGTGTTTCAGGCTGTGTGCTGGTCATGGATGTTCCCATGGCCCTCATCCATTATTCAAATACTGCTTGATAACATGAACATCCGGATTTCTATCAAGTTTTTAAATGTTAAAGGTGCATTTCGTGATTCACAAGCCATCGTCCCCAACTTAACCTAAAAAAAGTTGATGATTTTTATATCATCGACCAATACCTTAAGTAATCCATGTTTACGTAATCTTACATTCAAATTCTGGTTGTCTCTGTAAAAAATTCGGACTTTTGCGTATTTTCTGGACGTAAACGGACAGAAATTATAGCATAGTGGCCATGGGACGTTGAAACATGCAAATGCTCATACACAAACACCCATGTCAGGTCAACTAAAAATTTTGTGAATGTAAGCTTTTCCCCTCACGGATATTTAGTGAACAATGAATAAAACAAATGTTTGCTGGAATCACAAACTGCACCTTTGAAGTCAGGACATCTAAATTGGGATAATCATGTCCACCACCAGCCTGTACATATTCAACAACAGCATACAAACCTTATACAAAATTTCCCATTTGTACCAAAAAAGATGTCATCATGTACGATGAAGGAAAATTTTGGGGCACTTTGTGTTTGCATTTTGGCTTTTGGGCTGTGGAAGAGACTAGTAGAGTTAAAACAAACACCACAGATTCTTCTTGTGTTTACTTTTGCCATGGAAGCCTTTGGGTGGAGATGCGGCATTTTAAGATATTTGTACAGCTTTCAAGGTGCCTGTTGAAAATCCCGCAAAAATATTGTTTTCTTAGATATTTTCCCAGTTTTTGACGTAAAGCTTTGAAACCAATAGCAGCACTATAAGTCAGTTACTATGAATAATAAATCAAGTTTATATGAAAATAGCATATCTGCCTCTTTTTTTTTTTATTCTAGACTGTGTGTCTTTTGTATTATTACACATTCCTTTCCCCTCTCTCTCCCTCGGGCAGCGAGCCCCGGTTCGTTATTAAACTCTCAGGGGTATTTTGGGGAGACTTTAGCGAGCCTATTGCTCGCAGTTGTCACTGCTTTTATGTTGAGTTATTATCGTTAGACCTTGTCATTTGCTCTCCGTTATTATGGTCCAAAGATTCATAATGAAAAAGAAGTGTTTGGTGCTGCTTTGCTTATTTGCCAACTGTCAGCCATTTAAATTGTAAATGGGAAAGTCACAATTGACTATTTATAAGCACTGATGGATGTATGGAGCGAAGCATAGGTGGGAAGGAAGATAAATTTATTTAACTTTTGAACAAACAGACGAGCATCGGTGCCACAGGTATTGATGATTGGGGTGAACCCTTTTTAGGAGAAGCTCGATTGTCAATTTCTGACATGTTTATTTTTGTTGTACGTTTTTGTTTCTCAAGTGGTATCCCTATATTGTAAGATGTGTAGTAATTGTGTGGTATAGATTTTGCGAGTATGTTTGAACGGTCAGTTTAGTGATTTGATTTTCAGTGGTGTTTCTAGAAATAACATGTTTTTTATTTTTATTTTGAAAAAGCAGCCCACAGTAGGAGCCCCAAATTCACAGGCAGATGCACCAAATTCATGGGCCCAGTAAAGACCCGGGTGAGTTGAGGACTGTGTGAGTGTGCATGTTAAAGCCTATTTTCTGTCTTGTATGTTCAGAAAGTCAGGGTGGATGTTATCTTGTGGGTGGACATTGTAAAGGATAATGCAATACTAATGATAGAGCAATATTCCATCGTGCTGGAAAGTTTGAATAGAATTTAAAAAATACAAAGAAAATAGTACAGCCAACCAGTCATCATTCGTAGGTTTAAATGTTGTGAAATAAAAACGGGCGGTGCCACGGTTAAACTCATAGGAGGCGGCGAAAAGAGAAACATTAGAAAACTTACTCTATAGGTAAAAAACCCCAATTTATACACAATTTATTGCTTTTTTAAACCACCGGTTTTTCCTAATTTTTGAAACTCTTGGGGGTAGCTGCCCTGCCAACCCCACCCCTGTGCTTCCACCTGTTTAGAACGATCCCAATCATAATCCTTAAAGGATATGACAAAGAAAGTCTTGTGTGAAGAAATTTGATTTTGTACATCCTACCTAAGATTGTACAATCATGTTCAGTCAAGGGGTGGCAACAACACAGGAAATTTTCACCCTCAAATATCCCCCCCAGTTTTCCTACAAAAAAAAAAATAATAAGTATGATTAGAATTAGCCTCATACATGAAAACAAATGTATTTTCTTTTCATAAATTTTCAAATAAAAGTCTCAAAATTCCTAATAGACCTTGACAAATAAGTCAAAATTGATGAGTTCTTAACAGGGTTACCCCCGGAGCCCCCAATAACACTACCCTATCTTAGACCCTGAAAGATTTTTTCTTCCACCCAACCCCCTCCCAAAAAAGTTTATGCTGGTTCTGGTATCAGTATCTATTTAGTTAGCCATCAACTTCTGCTGTTACATACAAACATATTGTAAGACGTAAGTCCGTAATTCCTTGAAATGTAGAAACCAATCAAGCACAGAGAACAATTCACTGTAAACTGCATGAAATTACATCCCATCATGCCTTAGTACAAAACCCATTCATTTTTCAACCTTGAATAATACAAAAACAACTTGTTTCTCAAAGTAATCGTATCCACTTAAAATGCAGTGACAATGTCCAAGCAAGACTAAAGCCTGTAATGACCAGTACTTTGAAAGTTCAAACTAACATTTTATGCATTAATAATACAGAAAAAATGTTAGTCTTTGCATGGAGTAAAAATGAAAACAATCTGAAGGACTCTGTTTGGGTATATCCACCAGTGATATGTTATCATTTTGGGTTACACAATCAATCTAACAGTCCTCCAAGAGGGGATGTGATCAGTTTACCAGAATTATTGTTCCAAAACATTATTTCAACGAGCATAAGTTGTCTGCGTGGTATTCAATGTCGGGCACAAAATGCTGCTTGTTTGTTATAAGAATACGCCCGGTCCACGAGTGTCTTGTTTACTTGTAGCTTATCATGTCAACTATTCATTTCTTGGCCATGTGTTGCATGTCAAAATGCAAGTTTTTTGAGCTACAAGTATGCCCACAACCTGTTGGTTAGAAGGCACTAGGATTATGTTGGACAGGAATCTATCTTGTCGAGTGCTGGGTGAGAATGTGAAGAGTGTTCTAGCCCGGGTTTTTTTTTCACTATCAAGTGGAATAACGCTATGAAATGCGATGGGGCCAGTCGCATCGGCTACAAACGCTATTGCCCAGTTTGTTTGTCCAGAGGTTTATACTGCGCTCAGCCGCACCCGAAAAATCTTGTTCGCGCACCAGTCGGAACGTTTTTGTTGCAAATTGGTCAGGACGTTTACAAATTACAGAGTTGCTTCACCATCATTGGTAGCAAAATGTTTTCATATGATAAGAATTACTTCGGGTCTAGTTCACTGGTCATAATGTATTCATAACAAACATTTCACTCAAGATGAAGAGACAAACCAGTTAAATCTTAAAGCATACAGTGTTTATTTCTGGAGAAGTTTGACATATTATCTCAGATTTTGAGAGATTTGCATAAAAATTCAACCCTTTTCAAGAAAGCCTGATAATTGACAAAACGCTTTGCAAAAAATCCTCTTACTTGTAGGCTGCTTAATTAAGATTGAAATCCTCTAGGTTAAAATTATTTCAAAAAAAATATTCTTAGACACGTGTGTAATTGATTAAAACATCCAACTATAAAACAAAAAAAATTGGAAGTTTGTTGCCATATGAATTTATTATTTGCTGCTGTAGTATGCCTATAATGTCATCATACACGTTACAAGTTACATGTAGAATTTCAAAGGTACTTGGGGATACCTAGGCCTGGAGGACTTGTCAAGTAAAAATAGGTTGAATTTATCTAAATTTTTGCAAACCCCTGAGTGTCTCATGCTATCTCTATCTCCTGCACCCTGGCTGAGTGCTCTGGTGTACATTAGAACTTTTGCCCTGAGTTGTTCACTTTACATTGTACTGTTAGTAATTCATTCTCCGGTTATTTAGAAAATGATCCAAGCAAGTCACATGGTCGCTCAGCTTAATAAGGGTACAGCGTAGCTTCTGACTGTGCACTTGTGAATGAGCATGTTGTAACTCATACTCTGTCACAAAGAACACCTCCTTGGAAAGATTATATTTTGAACTACATGTAAACCACTTTAAAAACATTGACTGTGCTACTGTAGCCCTAATATCTAATGCCAATCTTTTAAAGGTCAATTTGTCAAAAGCTGAAGTATTGTAGGTTGGGTATAAATCTTGCCCCAGAAGTTGAAAATGATGGAAGAAAAAGAGTCTGAGAGTAGGATATTGATGTTATAGCTGGCATTAAGAGATGGATTATGGTTAATGGAAACTAGTGTTATAGTATGATTAGAACAAAATAGGCATGCTTTGTAATGCAAATGCAATTATGTGTAATGTAAATACTAGGAGTGACTTAATTACTTTCTAAGATGGAATTTCTTCTTGGGTGTAGATAAAAGGTGTGCAATCTTGAGATTTTGGTATTGGAAAAAAGTTCCATATAATTGCTGTATAAGTACTGACCCAAGCCCCAATTGAGTTGAGGTCATGTGGGCCGATTAATGGGGCATTCTTTGAAAATCTATCAATTTGTTTTTCTACCATAAATCAAATGCTACGATCACCAAACTGTCAATATAAGCACTGACCCAAGCCCCATGAGGTGTACACAGATTGGGGTCAAAGGTCATGTGGGTGGATTAAAGGGGCATTCTGTCATCCTCACATCTTGAAGTGGTACATGTGCTAAAGTTAAACATTTTCTGATCACGGTGGGGGGGGGGGCAAGACGTGTGGTTCGAGAACTGCCTTGTTTTCTGTAAATACTAAAAACACCAAAAGTCCATGATGTTTTAAGAAAGGGTTTAAGGAAAGAATTTTTGCACAAAATCAGGATTTCGAAAGTTGTACATACTAACACTTAACAGAAGAATTCAATACAAAAACAAAGTTCATTTACACTGACCTACATTTGCCTTACAAGTTTTATTAGGTCAATTGATACATTAAAGGCTGACTCAGAGATTTCAAAATATAATTTTTTGTGTGTAGTAATTAAAAATCAACTAGAACTAAAGATAGTCACCTAAAATGCTTAATTCCAAAGTTAGAGATGCATCAAACTTCTCGTTTTCTTGCAGTAAACATTTGTGTACAGTATAACTGCCATAGGATACTGTGTATAACAAAAATTCCGCATCCAGAATTTTATAACAAAGTTGTGATTTTCTATATGAAGGACTTCAACTTGAGCTTAGTTATTTCACACAGTGATTAGTATGTGGACAAGCATTATGTATACACAAAAACATGATTTGTTTGAAAATTGAGGGTGCCTTCCTTGGGAAATCTGAGTCAGCCTTTAATTCTTGGTTTTGGCTATCAGGAATGAATCAAAGCCTTGCAATTATTTCATTCATGTTCAGAGTGAGCCCAGTCAATGCTGGAAAAAGTGCCAAATTTCCCGGGAACACAATCAAAATTTCCCTCCAAGGTTGGAAAATTTACCTTAAATTATGCATTTCTTTATTAACATGACAAAAATTTTCCTCCTAATTGGAAGATTTCCTGGGTACCAGGTTCCCAGTTCTCACACTTTTTCCCAGGCTTGAGCCCAGACCTAACTAGAACATATTCTCTTGCCCTGTCAGCAAAATATAGACCAGTTTTGAGCCGAATAGACTGTTAAATCACGCCAGAGTAAGATTGATTGGAGTAGGTAGTTTTTTTGTCGGCATCAAGTGCTATAATCTTAACTCATTAATGCTTGGTCAATTTTTAAGCCTGCTTTCGGGTCATCTTATCATATCATGGGTGATTGTAGGAATAGATGGGTTTAGTCTGTTACCATGAATTTTAAAATGCCAGACCATTGCAATTATTGGATCAATTAATAGAACCACTAGCTGAGATTGAAATTCAAGTAGGATTCCCCGTGTTGCATGCATATGGCTTGCATCAACCTTCAACAGTAACTCGAAAAATCAATTAAGCTGCATGAGGTTTATGCGTGCAGTACCAACAGGCATGCTCTCTCACCCAAGCTTGAAAACTCAGTAAAGACCCGTAATGGATTGATTCAAGCCCGATAGGCCGCCATGTAAACTCAAGCAGCCATGATAGCTTGGCAGTGCTTGAGGTTGTGTCATCACACTCCCAAGGAGTTTGAGTTTGCTAATGGAACTCAATGAGACGCTTGTGGTGACAAAAGAAGCATACCGTATATGGATTGAGAAGCCGGCTGTGTCGTTCTTCCTTAAAAAGTTCCACGTCTCCGACATGACGTGTGAAATTGGCGAAAGATAAACTGTATGGACAGGTTCCATCTGTGGGGCTAAGATTTTTTTGGCCAATGTTACAGTGTTGAATGCCAACAAATATCGTTGGTGTTCATTGTGGAAAGTACAGGTTTAGTAGTGATGTTGTGGTTGTGGTTTCTTTTTTGGTGTTTGTGATGTATGGGTGTGCTTTTTAAGTTTGTTCATTCGTGGTTTAATCATGAATTGAACAGAATATACTGAATCAAGTTCCATTGTGAAGTCTACTTCGACAAGCTGTTATATCACGCCTGGATTACGTCATGCACCGACACATCTGTGCAGCTGGTTCAAAGGTCTTCGTTCCTTATGGACCAAAACCAGACTAAACAAATAATATAAAGCTTGACACAGTTTTGACAAAATAATGGGGATTATTCCATGTTACATCCTGAGCAAAATTTAACAAAATGCATTGGGGTAAATTGAGTTTGTCTTAAAATCTTGTCCACCACATCTTTCTCTACACAGTGAGAATGGACATTGTAGCCCATATGCATAGATATTGCCATGAATTTGTCGGACTTTTACAGGGGTGACATTTGTGTGCCCCTACTTACAATATCAGTGGCAAAAGGTTGTCACCACTTTGGACTCTATTGATCAGTGCATCTACACCTCCAAAATGATTTTAGCGTAAAGGTCCATGGAATGCTTTAAACATACTTATTAATTACCACCAAAAAAATGTTCTTCAGAGTATGTATTGGTATCAATGTAAAGAATTACATGAAGCAGTAATTGAGAAAACCGTTATTTGATAAATGGGCAAATATCATGTGTTTTGGACAATGCTTTCAAAGGAAATTCCAAATGAAAGTGAGTATCGCGCTGGCAAGGGGACCCAGAAGTGACGTGAGTAACAAAATAGCAATAGCGCTCGCGTCATGATTCGTCCATCTGGAAAGGATGTGCGGGGGGGGGGCCCCCCCCCTTGCAGTTCTTGCAAGTACACAGTGACTTCTCGGATAGGGTCGTACGTGTGCGATCATAGGGCATAATTTCTTGATTTGATGCCTTAAAATTAAGAGTATAATGCGTTGTATTGTCGACGGCTGCACAGCGGTGACCGTACAACAAGTGAGAATCAGAACAGAATAGCTTTCTTCAAGTTCCCAGAACAAAGAAACCGACAAGGGAGATATATGAGTGTTGCGGTTGCGGTTTAGCCCACGTGTGAGCTATGTTTACAACTTGTTTACTCTGCCGTCATTAACGGGGTCAACTCCAACTCCAGCATCTTGAGACGTTGCGAAAACTGAGGACGGCCCTGTCAGTCAGGGTATATTATTCTTGAACTGTAACACTTTCCGATGTCACTTTAAAAATCTGTGCTGCGATCTGATCGGGATACTGTTGAGGTACGAAAATGTAGAAATTAAGGAACCGTCTACTCAGCCGTGTCCCTGGACCTTTAAAATGAGACTTGACCAACTGTGGTTTGTATAGGATGGGACACGTGGCCGTTTACTATCAGAAACATTACTATAGCATTCATTTAAAGGCTAGGACATGCTCTCTATCTATTTTAAATCTTAATGCACTTTCCCATAGTACTCACCTTGAGCGGTAGTAGATGCAGATGCATAAGTACCAAGCTGTTCTTCAACAGCAGTGCACATTCCTTAAGGTGTGTGAAACAGAAAACCTCGATCACTATGTGGTCTTAACACAACACAACATCGTCAATACGGACGGGAAAATTAGCGGGTTCACTGTGTCGTTTTTTGTGGTTCAATAGCGTAGCTTTGGCCAAAAACCCATCAATTGGGAGATTTGCATGTCACCACACTACGTGGACTGGAAAAGTTTCCATGACTTCTGTTCGTGATCGTCCCAAACAGAGTATTAGCTAAAAAAAAAAAAAAAAAACAAAAAAAAAAAAAAAAAAAAAAAACCCCAAAACCCCAAATAAAAAAGTCGTCAGTAAAGGTAGTAACCCTTAGTACAATGGCAATTTGAGATCAACACGAATCCCAAATATTTTTTTTTCCAATGTTTGAGTATCCTTATCTTAGTTTCTTTAGCAAGATTTTACTTGAATCGATTGATGATCTTAAATATAGATTAGTTAAAACCAAATGTCTGTATCAGGGAATGACTCTAAAAACCCCCACATGCTACATTTTTTGCACATGAAGTAGTTAACACATGGCATTCATTGTAGGATACAGGGAAAGTACATGTCACGGCAAAAAGCCAGGGCAGTCAAACATTGTCAATGTAAACATTGCAAGTTAACAAGCTTTAAATAAACAAGTATGTCCCTTTAAGATTCCTTTCCTTTCTTTGGCTATGATTCGGTACACTGGCAGCGTGCACTTTTAAGTGACACACTTGAGCTCTTTAAAAGGCTACTGCTGTAGAAGGCTTTCAATTGGTTTGACTTTGCGCAAAGTACAGACTCAGGTGTGCAAGTCACAACACCGCAAATAATTTGGTAAGAATACACCGCTCTTAAAGCGCTGATACAATGGTAATTTGCACATTGTCTGACCATCTCTGGCGGATATTTCATTCACATGAAAACAAGATGGACTGTTAAAGGGACAGTCTTGGATTGCCAAACCGAATTAACACAGTGAGTTACACATGCTACGAGAGAAAACATGTGGATATAACTTAGGGAACGAAAATTGTTATGCATAAGTAAACAAGTCGATACAACTTAAAGGGCAGCCATGGAATGAAATGCCAATGTTTATTTCCTGATTATTACCACGAATGTACCATTAATAAAGTATGATAGTAAAGATGAGCCCAGGCTCTGCCATGATACACAATTTTCTTCAAAACTACCTTTTAATGCATAGAGAACTCGTCAACCCCTGATAAATGTCACTTTCTGTAATTGATCTTGGCAATATTACAGCAAGATTAGTTGTGTAAGAACCTAATTTCCGATGCTGTAGTGAAAAGGCAGAAGTCATATAGAATCAGAGTCATATTGATCAAAGTTTTTAAAAGATGGAATTTTCTTTTATTATCGCAGGAACCGTGTTCTTTAAATAAAGTCCAGGGCACCAAATATTAAACTGAAAGAGAAGATATAAAAAATGTAATATATGTATGCACCGCTTGATGTTAGCTGCCCAAGCGGACTGAAGAGCCTGTAGATACGACACAGCGAAATGTGGTAGAGTTAAAAACAGAAATGATGACAACTAATCGGCAGAAATTGATATGTTTTCGATCTAATTTGATCGAGTCGAGCACTGTCACAGCTGAGGCGGTCTTCTGTTTTCTCAGCTGCATCAATCTTGTCGCATGGCAGCAGGCACTACAGCTAAATAACATGATCGGACCGTGGCTTCGGCAGATCAATCGCAGACGGGGGACAGAAAATGAGGCTTGGTCCTTCACTTATTTGATTGCAACAATTGTTCTGTGTGTTAGCTCCAAGGCATTAACACTTGGCCTCGAAGTGATCACCGCATTTGTTCAAATTGGATGAATTTGCACCAAACATTCCAAAAATTAGCACTGTGGCCACACTTGAAAGAAGCATTAGAAGACGCATTATCTCCAGCTAGAGGATATTAGATTGGGCACACAATTGGAATTCATCTTGAAATTGATCAATTGCTTAGCATGGATACCCCTATTGCATACAAGGGGTTAAGATAACCCACCCTTTTGGAGCCCAAAATAAATGAATGGGGATGCGTGTAATAACAATGCACGCCACGCAACCCCCCCCCAACCCACCACAAGACGCACATTGGCTGATTAAGGAGTTCTTTGAGGGAGTTGTATTGAATTAATGGTGATTTGGTTTCCGAGTTAAACACCATTATGTGAGGGAGCTAATGTTAGGCAATATATTAGCCATTTTTGACGTAAAGGATTCATATCATCGATTAATGGCCAGAAGTAAAACACGTGACACAATAGACACAGGAAATCAAGAGAAGAAGAAAATCTGTGAGAGAAAATCTTGTGTCAACAGATGTAATGTCCTTGTCTTTTTCATTCTTGTATTTCAAGTTCAATTATAAATCTTTTAGTGATAGATTAGTTGGCAGTTGCATAGAATTAGTGGGGGGGGGAACAATATGAAAGGATAGCAAGGAATGAGGGGGAAAAAGGGATGGTGGAAGAGTAAAAATCAAGCTTATTTGTTGGTATGCAGGTCTGGTTAAGATGAAGTTGAAATGATCGCATTATGAGATGCATTGATGTTGTCGTTTGCCAAGTGATACTTAATCTGGAAGTGAAACGAAAGCAATGATTGCCAAAATAATCACTTGCCTTGTCAAACCAAGAACATGACATGCTAATTATAGTATCGTCAGAGTTCATTGCTCAATTCAAATTCTAATAAAACATTCATATTATGAAAAAGTTGTTAAACATTCTTTATTATCCAGAAATGAGAATGCTAGTGCTCATGCTAATGATTCCTCAATATTTGTAAATATCATTTCTATGCAAGTTCATATGCTGGCGATTTTATTTTAACCATTTCGGTAATTGTCTTTTACATTAAAATTGATCTAAAAATGGTTCAATTCACATGTATTCCCAAAATATATTGGTTTTGCTAAATATGCCTTCAAGAAACACACACATTTGATTTTATTTGGTTTCTGCCTATGTTGTGAAGAAAAGCTAAAACTTAAAGCCAGTATAGCCATAGACAGGTCCTTAAAGATGCCCGCAAGATCTCAGTGTGTAAAGCTAAACTAACATTGTGGACCAGGTGATCAATATGTGACAGTCCAGGCTTGAGACATTTAAGGATAAGGTGATGACCTTCAGAGGAATCGCTGGAAGGGAAGTGGATATCGGATGGTTGGATGGTATGGTCAGTCTTTGTGCCAGTTGTAACAAGCCAAGTGTGATTATTTGTGAGAAATATTTAAATGAAGTTCAGAGTTTTATTACCTCTGTTTTGTATGTAGTGTAATCCTGCAGCACAGGAATTCAAAATGTGGTTGTAATGTTTGATGCAATAACTTTGCAAAAAGCAGTAGATATTTTTGAATTTCGTATTTCAAATTCATGCTCCTCGGATTTCAGTGAATGTAAGAGACAAATGACGCACATGACAATCTATATAGGAAGAAGTGTTTGAGTTGCTCAACTGGAAGGGCCTGACATATAGTATTAGTTGAAAATACCAGTATTTGACTTTGTATTGTCTTGAATTTTTGCAATATTTTCAATTTTTTCAAAATATTTAAAAAAAATTAAATGATAATTAACCTACCCTCAGTCCCTGAGCTGGGCAAAGTTAAATACAAATCTGTCCACGCAATGATTAGTTTTTAGAACTTTGAATATTCAGATAAATTTCCTCTGCTTGTGGGGACACATTCAAGCATGAGTGAACAATCAGTTGGTATTAGTGAATACATACCAGAGGGTGTACTGACTGAGTCCATCCTACACTGCACCAGTTTGGGAAAATTTCACCTCAATAAGGTCATGTGATCCCACAAAAATCCTATTCTTTACACTAATGTTATCCCACAAAGCACAATACTTAAGGAATTTTTAACATAATGAAATGTTTGAGGTCCTTAAACTCTTCTTTATCCCTAAGTACTGACATGTGTTTAGTACAGTATAGGCACATTGCAATGCATTGTGGGATTGATTCAAAATACCCTTTGCACACACACACATACATACACCCTAACCCAAAGAAAGAAATGGATTTGTTGGTTACAAAAAAACATGATATATGTCCTGTTTTTCTTTAAATACAAAAATTTGAAGATTGTGACTGATACAGTGAAGGGTGAATTATGCCATTTGTAAATTTATAACCACTCCATTATAGCTGGAAATTGGAACATGTCTCAGATACCCCATAAATAACATTTTGGTGCATGAAAGTCAAAATAATTGAGAGCTATGATGAATTGCAATGGATTTGTACATTAAAAGCCTGTTTGAAATGGCATAGGATTTTTCTCCCACTGACATTATAACCCATAAACTTAATTGCCACAGGCCGTTTTACTGAATTTTAACAAATTGCACATGTTACAAACTCCGTTCTATCAAATAGTTGGCATTCTTAAGAGGGTTTTCTTACAAGAGTTAGCCCAAGACTAGGTACTTAGGTACTGAGTTGCATGTGGGTTTGGGCTGATACTAAATGCTGTTGAAAAAGTCAGGAAGTTAAGACATTCTTTTGCAAAATTATCTGTGGATTTTGGTTTCGGAAACAGTATGGTCTGGTGCATATTATGTGTTAAGAATATGATTTAGTTTGATGTATGGCCTGCAACAGGCTGGGAATTCAGTCTGGGAATACCCCCCTTTTATGTGTCATTTTGTTGCTAGTCAGTGTGGCTTTTCAATCATTGAATTTCGTATGTGATGCATGTGTGGTGATAAATACATGATGAAATGTGCCCAAGTACGTCAGGTACTAAAGAGCAAAAGATAGAGATGAAGATATGTCATAGCTGCCATATGTAATAAGCAGAATCTCATGAATATTGGATGTGAATACTTACTGTAATTCATAATTTGTGTTAACTCTAGTGATATGTGAAGTGAATTTTAGTGCTAAGGCAATTCTTGCAATAACAACTTTGTTCTAAAGACTTGGCATGTTAGTACTCGTTGGGTAGCAGTGAGAAGGCAGCTATTGGCAATTTTCTTGCCAATTCAGGTGTGGACTGATACACGTTTGTTTGGCACATTATTTTGACATGCAAGATTTAAGATGGTAAATCGGTGTAGAATTCAGTGAAAATCTTTGAGGACCTTTACTCTTATGAATATGAGTCATTGAACCAGTTTTTGATATTTAAAAAATATATTTCTTCAGCCACATTTAGAGTGCAAAATCCAATTTCATAGAGTATTGGGAAAGGTACATACTCAGTGTAATTACAGAATATCTTTGTGATAAATACTCACACAGCAGTATTGCTCAGTGTGAGGTGTATCTGGCCACCCCGTTAGCGGGGACAAAACCGGATTTAAAACTTTGGTTTAACTAACTAACTTTGTGTGGCAAACTGGTTCACACACCTGCCATCAGTTTGATCAAAAGTCATGTGAAGCTTAGTACCTGTGCCTAGAGCTAGCTTAATGAAAACTTAACTGAATTTAAGCCTTAAAGACACTATCAGTGATTTGATAAATCAGAAAATTGAAAAAATCTTCAAAAATCAGATTTTTGCATGTCTGTAACAGGAACAGGTACCCGTGAAATGATAAAGGAAGGCCAGAAGCAAGCTAATAAGTACACAATTGGATATTTTAGTCATTAGTGTCCGAACGGACACTTCTACAACACGTAACTGAATGGAGAGTCATATCTTTGAACACTGTCCGTTTTCTTTCCATTTTCTGTGATATTGTAGTGAAAAAAGTCACCTTATGAGGTTTATACACTTCACTTTTAAGCTATTTCTGCAAATTTTAAATATTTTGTCTCATCCGGATGAATCACTGATAGTGTCTTTAAATCATAACCATTTATAATCCTGAACTCTTGTCATTTTGATTAGATCTTAACCCTGATCTACACAGCCATGAATCAAACTAACACCCCCAAACTTAATGTCAGTTTAATAATTTTGGGGTTTTAGCCAATTTTAATTGTTTAAAAATTGGTTAAAATTGGTTAAAATCTTAATTCTAAGCAAAAGCATTAAACACTTTTGCTTAGAATTAAGATTTTAATCAGAATTTAATTTCCAAGTTCCAGGAGGGGTGCTTTAGCTACAAAAAGAAATGTTTATACAGTATCTTAACTGTGATGTTATGCCTTCTTCAGTTCAGTGATGATTTTCAGTGTTTCTTTAGTAAATTTCAGAATTAATATGGAATCAGGGAAGTTAGCATTGAAATTTTGACACAGAAGTTTCACAAAAGTGCACAATATTATGTGTTTTGCTAAAATTTAGGGGGAAATTATGCATTTTGCAGCAGGCTTGCAAGCTACATAAAAATCATAACATTCTATTTTCTGATTTTGAAATGTTGGCAGGTATGTTATTTCCTAACTCAACTGTCTAATGCTAAAATTAAAATTTTAGTCCCCTGATTAGAACTTGACCTGCATAATCCAGTACCCTAAAAAACATTTAATTCTATCCTAAAATCGGAACTCCTTAAACAATCATCTCACCCTCTATTGTTTATTTCACTCTGAGCATGGAGTCATAGGACAGTTTAACTTTGAGAATTGAAAGTATTAAGATGATATTGTCTAGGATAGAATGTTTTAATTAAAAAAGAACAAAAAGTTCACTTTAATTATGCCAAAAATGTAGAGTAAACAGCCAGTTCCTCTTAGGACAGAGAGAACAGGTTGTAGTAACATGGCATGTTGATTCAGCTAGTCCTAGTCCCCTAGTAACCAACACCGAGGGAAATGCGTAGTCTTGTTAAAAAAAATGGACACAGAGGCCGGGCTTTTCACCATGTTCTCCTGAGCATTGTAATAGATCCCGGCTGAAAAATATAACCACGTCAATTTGGAGTGTGATATGTGGGTGCCATGTATTGCCCTGAGAGCTTAAATTTTTTCCCTCCTTTCGTTGATCAATGCGTTAATGGTTTGCTAAACATGTCACTGTCACATTCCCCGCATTCGTCAGTGGTGCAAAGTGCGAGTTAATCACTTAGTTTTCTTTACACTCTTCAGGAGAGGTTACTGTCAGGCATGGTGGGTAATTAGGGCACGCAAGTGCATCAATTAGAGGCTAATTGGCCAACTGAATTGATCTCAGAAAATGGGCCAGATATTTTTTTTGCCTTCCTTCCTGATGGCAGAATAGGTGTGTGTGAGCTTCTGAAATGCATGACTTGCTCTTACATTAGCAATGTCTGATGAACTGTAAGTGTTTTTAATAAGCTTTTCAGTAACAAATTGTGTTGATTGTCAACCCTACAATGCGTGCTCTCGAGCCACTATTCGAGTTTCAAAATGAAGTCAGATAAATAGAAAGCTTACACTTTGAAGTATTATTGCTACTCATCGCCATGGCAACAAAATGTAATTAGGCTGCCTGCCTTAGAGCAAGAAACAAAATTGGGTTGTTTTCTGTCACAAATAAAGCATGAAATATCCCGTTGAAATCGAGAAAGCACTCTGGTTTCCAACTTTTTTATGTGTGCGGATTGTGCAAAACAAAGTTCAGTAGGTATGCACATCCAATTTGAAATTCAATCCGGAGAATTAACATTGCATTCGCAATCAAAGTGAGAAGATTTGTAACCCAAAACTAACATAATCATGCTAGACGCTGTAATGATTGCTCCGTTCTGTAAATCTGATCCGGACAATATTATTTTGTAATTTGCTAGCCAGCTGCAAGTTTTCCTTGGCCAATTTTGAATTTTTCCCCCTTTGCTTCCTTTCTTGCTGGTGAACTAGGTGATGCCTCTTTAGGGGGTTTCGGTGCTGCCCAGGGAGCTCGTCCGAATACTAACAGGTGCTCTGAGAACCGCATTTGTTGTCACTGTTACTTTGTAACTGTTCGGGGGGTTTTGTTTCGTTTTTAATTAAAATGCGAATTGTCAAAAGCGGGAGGCCAGCCATTGAGTCCTGGTTATCAGTGTCTGACGGCTTATGTGGGACTATTTACTTACAAAACATGTGCTAAAGCACCAGTAATGAATTGAGTTTTCAGAAATGGCAACAAGTATTAACAGAATTGAAATATAAGGAACTTGCTGCTAGAAATAACTAGGCCTATAGTCAGTGTGAACAAACTGATGTTTGCACAGTTGAAAGAAGTGTTTACATCTCTCTTTGTATTGGTATATTAAAATACATGAAAAATCTTGAGAAAGTGTTAACACAAGAAAAGGGTAATGACTAATAATTAATAGATAATTGAGTGCAGTGTATTGTATACAAAATATTTTTGGAATTACTGCTTTATTTGGTAGTTTTCTCATGTGTTAGGAACCGTGCTGGCTTGTATTGATCATTTAGTATCATTTAGTATACAATTTGGTAACATAATGCCAAGCAACCCATAAGCTGTAAATTAATACTTTTCAATATTATTATCACGCTCACGCCTGAATACCAATTAGGTTCTGTAACTCTTAAGATTTATGTGGCTTTAAGGAGTCACAGCATATTCATCTCAGGATAGTTCTTATTTTTAGCTAACTTGGTTAAATTTCCAATTGAACCAAATTAACTGGCCTCAACTATTTGTGAATTGAATTATTGTTGAACTAGATTGAACTGGTTTGCATGATTTAAACTGGGCTAAATTAAGTTGGCTGGAATTTTAAAAGAAACACTTTGAACTAGCTAGGCCAAACTGTATTTTGGAACCCAGTTGTTAATACTCAGTTGAACTCAGCAAAATCCATTTCAACCCAGTTTTAAAGGAAGGTGACCCTATTTAAGCATTATAGGCCTAAAGTTTTAATTTTGATTGAATGACTTTTAACCCAAATCCCTGTTAAAGTAGTAAAGCAATTTTGTCGAAATAAATAATGCATTTTGACAGTAATATCACTGTTGTCACATGCAAATTGTGGTCTGTTAAGGTGGTGCTATAATTGGCTCTCAGTTGCCAAATTCTACACCAGTTTATTGAGTTCTATTTGCTCATTCTAGACATTCTAGATTACCAATTTCTGAGAGGCTTTCCTAAACAAGTACACAACATAATAATGAAATTGTGGAATTCCTTCTGTCTCTGTCCCTCTACTATTGTGGAGGATTTAATTTTATCTTCTTTTCAGGAGATTCACTGGATATTTAAACTAATTCAGTTTAGCAGCACTAATTGTATCTTAAAAATCCACTTTTCTATTGACAGTAGTTTACAGAACACTGCTCTCTGATTATCAAAACAGTTTTGGGGGATTCCTTTTGAAAACAATATAAAGAAATGTATGTGCCTAATTTTCTGTGTAACCATCAATGTGATTGTTTCAACCTTGACCTTTGGATCAAAAGATGTTACAATTTGAGTATTTAATAAGTATAGCAAGCTGTCTGATGACAAATTTGATGTCCAAATTGCATTATTAACGAAAATGCTGAGGTTGATGATAATAATTCAAACTTTATTGTCTGTCAGATCTTATGAGACTTGCATGCTATTTATTGTCTGGAGTAATATTAGATAAGCTATTGCACAACTTAGACAAAATTGTCAGTCAGATGTCACCATAAGATTTTTGTCATATGAGTGCAATGATGTTGTAAGCATAATAACTGCCATGTGATACATCTGTGTGGTGCTATGTATTAGGATAACTCACTTTATCTTTCCTCAAGTCAGTGGCTCTTAAAATGGTTCTTCAGGCAGCTGTGTCACCTGAAGAACCTTTTCAAGAGTCACTGACCAAAGACTTGGCATAATAGTGTGTTTGATGGTAATTTGTTACAAATGGCAGCTATTTCACTTATGACTTTGTTGCACTCAACAACAATTTGTCTGGGCACTTTTGGATATAAACAGAATTTGCAATTCTGTTTCTGCTGTGATATTGAAAAAATCCAACAATCATTGTATTCCGTATATGTTATGGGAGCAAGTGTATGTTAAGGTTGGGGCTAGGGTAAGGTTTAAGGTTAGGATGAGTTGGAAATTAAGGTTTTATAGAATAGGCGTGGGGTTATAGGTTTTTGAGACGTGATAACATACCAATATCAGACTACTTGCTTGTGCCCATTGGGGAAATTAGCAAACAGTAATAAATAATAGGCACCTTCTAATCTTAACATTGTGGAATTCACACACAGTTATTATAGTTCAGCAATGGGGTTTCTGCACTGATCTCTATACAATGGATAAGTAACCTGAGCTCCTTACTTGAAGCCACTGATGGCCATATTGGTATCCCAAACGAGCCCAAGTACAGGTTAAGAGCCGGTCATTTTCACAAAAGGTGTTCCCATTGAAATGTGGATAGGAGAAAACAGAATCAATACAATCCAGTGAGCTCAATTAGCTGAAGTTGGTGCATATGGGAGGGCATGTCCCTAAAATTGGGCACACGAGATATACAGGGTCTCTGGAATGCTATGGTGTTGGGTATACCAAGGATGTCTGCCCCACCCCACAGATTGCTCGGCTCATTAAATATACAGTTAGTTGGGTAGCAATCCACTTGTATAGATATCAGTGGGTTTGCACAGCATGGGAGTCTCTTGCATAGGGACATATTGCAACAATTTGAGAGGAAATTAAGATTACCATAACAGAAATCTTTCAGTGCTTCATTTTGATCAGGTGTTCAGTCGTATTGAGACGAAAGTAAACTAACTATTGTGGAGGGCTTCATAAGACTTAGAGTTGGTGGAACAGGAAGAAAAAAGTCCAGGAATTTCGTTAATCATAAAGATGTCTCCAAAGGATAGCAGTGACGGATCCTTGTATGGATGCCTATTCAGGTAGCAATTAAAATATATATTTTTCAATAAATTTTGAACCAGGTTAAAACTACCATCATTAAAAAACTAACTGATTTTTCTATCATAAACACACAGAAATTAACACTCAAGACAAGACTCAGCAGAAACCAATTAGACTTGCGCGAGTTGGGTTTCATATTAATTACAGTGTAACAGTTTCCCCTTCAGAATTAGTGCGAGCATATGGGGTGATAAAAGAATAGGGGAGCGGTTTGACATGCAAATTAAATGCATCAACCTATTTGTTTTTCAAACGATTTGTGAGAGTTGTCATCGCATCAATTCACAAGTATATGATTACTAGAGGCGATGCTGTGGCTCCTCAGCAAGATGCTGGTATAAATGGACAAAAGAAGTCATGTGTACCACTGTAATTGCCTACTTTGCTCGCAAAAGCCAAAGCTCAAGCGTTGTAGTGCGGGAACCGTGACAACCAAATAACAGAAAATCCAGTATTTCGATGGGCTAAAGGAAATTTTGAAGTGTTTACTATACACACACACATGCACAAACACACCACTGTGGAACAGTGATACGAATATATGTATGAAATGCTATAGCGCTGACTTTGCGATGATTTTTGAGCGAAATGAATTTGAAAGAGGAGAACCTGCATCGGTTGAAACCGAACCCAGAGGCAGAACAAGTCTTTCCCTGTCCTTATCAATCATAATGCAGATTTACAACCTGCATACGTCCAATAATTCTAGCCCCAGATATATGGGAGTACCATGCGTATTTTGCCCAGAGCTAAGGAAAACAAATCAGAGAGGAAAAACTTGCTGTCAGCTGCACTCGGGGCTTCTCAAGGAAAAAAGCAAGATTTTTCATCTCCATATTGCGCTCATCTCCTTTTTTCTATCATCAGGGAAACAACTAATGTCAAATAATGTTGGAATGAGTTTAATGGGTTTTGAGTGAAATGTCATGATTGATGCTTTGTTTGTTAGAGGGGTTTGTATGGTTTAAGACCTGCTAAACATATTGTAAACAGGTTTCATTTGCAGGGGAGAAATTAAGACAAATTTGAGAACAGTGCCAATTTCAGATTTTTTTCACAAATGATTATTTCTTGGGATGGTTGGCTGTTTTGAATTCCTGGTGCAAGGTTTGAGCTACAAATAAGGATTCTAGCCAATTTGACCCCTCCCAATGGAAATCCAATCTTCCACAAGTAGTCCATGGTACAGAAGTTACAGAGCAGCAGTTCGTTGCCTGAAATGAATTATGCAGAAAGCTTTCTTAAAAATATGTACTTGGCTGCTTGGCATATGTGTGTGTTTGTTGACCACATTTTTCACACAAATTGAGCAGTGTCAAATATACCAATCTGCCCACAATTTCTGCACAGAATCAAAAGTTACTGTTACCTACTAAATAAATTTAAAGGGACAGGAGGAGAATTTTTGTGGATATGAATTTCTCTCAATTTTCACTTGATTGGTTACAGAACCCCTACCATGAACAGTTTTTATTGGATAAACAAGTAAAAAAGAAAACCAAAAACTATGTTTTGAATATGTCTGCTATCATAGAAAAGCATGCTTTGATTTTTCTGTCATACACGACAAATTTCAAAATCATCATAACCCTAACACAACCAAAATTCACTGAACTCACTGAGCTGAGGTGAGGAAAATGCACTAAGTCCCTAATCATGCGATGATGTCATCGTACGAACACGCATATGGCCACAAAATAACTGGCTGGGCCAGCGACACCCGCGTGGCTTGCCATCCTCGGTCAGGAGCTTGGGGCAACCGGGGCCCCTGGTATGAATCCTGCCCAAATTGTCCCATCTTCTTTATCTTCTATCCCTTTACCCCTTCCTTTCCTCGCGGTGTTAGGGTTAATAATCTTATTACATAATGACAGCATATTTGATTTGTTCACTTCAGGTGTGATCTAATACATTGGTAAGCATTCCAATATGAAAAAACACAGGTTTAAAAAACTTGGGGGGTGCTGCTTTGTGGAAATGTCATTGTGTCTAAAATATTTCCTTGCCGACCGCCATCAAATTTTACTGGAAATGTTCTTGAGAGTCGGTCAATATAACACATTTTAGAAAATACGAAACTTACCAATTTTGGGAAAGTGATAGCATTTGGACAATCTTTCATTCTCTGAACTGTTGAAATTATAACTTAATAATATGACCACCAAAAAATAAGTCATAATTTAATTTTCATGGTTAACTACAGAGGATCAAACCTATTCTGTAGGAAGTGTGAAGAAACAAGAGAGGCTATCATGGTTATTTGCAAGTTGTCACTGAAAGCAATTTGTGAGGGGGATTAAAAGAACTTCACATTGAAATTAGGTCAAACAAAATCAATCCCTCCTTAACCGCTAAGTTCACCTAGAATCTATTATGCCCAAAATACATGTTATATGGAAAAGACGGGAGGGGGATAGAGGTCGGGGTGCTCATTTATGATGACAGTTTGTTGGCAAATCAGAGTACTGTGACAGAAGTGGAGCGTTTATGTGGATAGAAGGCCTCACTTGGCCCTCTTCCTAAGAGGTGATATTCCCCATTTCCCCCTATTGACTCCCAGAGCTGGTAGCACCTGCCTGTTCAAGCTATTACACTATAGGGGAAGTGTAGTGTAATTCAGTGCCATGGGTGAATCATTGAGCCAATCAACAGGTTGTTAAGTCTTTTGCTGTAGTGCTGTTTGACTTGAACTCTAGTACACACAGTCCTTTTGACCCAGTTCGGGAGTTGTAGGTCAATTATTGCAAACTGGCATGCATGATTGCAGGCAGCTATAGGCCAGTAATTCAGGACATTGGATGGAAAATGAGAAATTGGGTCATGTTACATCACACTCCTGTATATCACACTTGTATACTAATAACTGGCTGACAGATAGTGTCAGCATAACAATGGTATTGTGTTACAAAGTGAACACAAATTGCAATTCTTCCATCACATACTTCATCATAAATTCAGCTTGTTATTTGAGCAGGCTACCCTTTATTTTGTCTTTTCCCATGTATTTTTCACACATTGGGAGGGGTCACCAAAAGTAGAACAGTTGATGTGGGAGGCATGGTCCATACACATGTTTATCCGTTTGTCCGTGTGTATGTGTGTGTTGAAGTTTTGGTTATTTTTTTTTCAAATTCCCCCTGCATGAACACCTTAACTCCAATTGCTACTTAACCAATAAGGTCAAACTTAATGATAAAATCGCTCTTCCCCTCTCCTGGTGTGTGGCAAATGGACATGGGCAAGATCATTTCTGAAACAATCCTGTGGTCATGATCATGAAAATCGGGCGAGTTTAAGAACCTCCTTGTGGTGGATCTTAAACAAATTGTTGTAACAGTGATGCAATTCTTGATTGAATAGCTTTCTTTCAACTTATGACAGCAAATCCTTCCATTGCTTAGCAAACTGTTTCACACTGAATTTTGTCCTGAGCCATAACAATGATCGTTGCACAATCCTATGGCATAACTTTACACTGTGATTGGTGTTTGAGCCCAGGCATGGCCCAGTTGATGCAGTTATGTAATCACTATATAGCTGCCAATTCAGCTGCAGAATCAAAGTAGTGACCCAAGATTAACAGCGTGAACTGATGTGAACTAAATCATGTTATTGACTCTTGGCCTAAATTTCCAAGGCAAAGCAAGTCTTAGAATTCTGCAATAATACTGAAATCTGCAGTAATACTGAATTGGTTACACTGCCAGTAAATCGTGGTTCAGAAAAGGGCCTGTGTTCAGATAGGAACAAAACTTAAACATTTATGGGATTTCACAGACAGTTGAACTAATTTAATAAAACATTTTCCCCTAAAGTAGTGAAACAAGTTAAATATTATTGTTAGACTGCAGTTAAGTTGTGTTTTCTCCTTTTCAATCTCTCTCCTTTCCCTACTTTCAAATTTCAAATCTTAAATTCTCATAAAGAGCCTGAAGTCGTGATGAAACTAAGCACTCATAAATATTGTTATTGTATTAAGTGTCGACCAAGTTGCCCCTCCCATTTTCTTATCAGACTGTCAGAGTGCATGACAAGGGGCAAATTAAGGTTGGCAAGATTAGTGTCACAAGGTTTTTGTTTGTGATGGATGGATGGATGACGAAGTAAGCTGCAGTAATTAATTGAGTTGCATTGCTTAGGTTATTGAACAAGTTGAGTTTTTATTGCTTTTGCATCACTTGCCAATGTGTTGTATTGCAATTTGACAACTGAAACTGACAACGTAACAAATGGGCTCGGTGGCGTTTCTTATTTTAGCAGGGTTTATTATTGCAAGCTGGGGACAGTTAGTGTTTTCTGTTGGGTACCTCATAAACAAAAGTTGGTTTCATCAAGGTTATACTACACATCATGCTTACCAAAGAAAACCAATAGGGTGGAACTTTATACTGTAGGGGACCAAAAACGTGCACTAGCCAAAAGCATTAAAATGGGGAAATTGGTAGTACCCCACTTAAGTGTTTTATAACCTGGAAACTCACTTCAGTTAATCAACTATACTCTGGGTCATAATTCTTGGACATAAAAAACGCACATGTTGATCATTGCGTGTACTGCGTCTATGTGCAATACGATGGTGTGCTGTTTTGGCAGGGAAACAGGGCATCTTTCTAAACTGTCCAAGAAATTATGAGCCAGAGTATTCCTTTAAATTGACTTCATCAATACCGTGTTGTTCCTAATAAACGCCCCTGCTCTAATAAACGCCCCACTATTTTTGGGGATCAAAAATCAAGAAAATGAGTTAAGCTTACCTAAATCACATGATTTAATGCCTGGACGGTAGTAATCCATATCATAATAGCTGTTGTCATCAATGCTTTCTGCTTCTGATCCATTACTAATGGTAACTGGCACACGTAGATACACAAAGATAGGACTGGTAAACTGTGTAAGGTGATTTTTGAGGGGATTTTTGACTTCCATTTTTGACTTAATAACACCCCCCTTTTTTGAAAAATGCACCGCCCCCGGGGCGTTTATTAGGAACAATACGGTATTTAGGTTTTTCTTTACAAACCCTGTATCTTCACACATTTTCACTACTATCTGTAGTGGGATTCAGCATTAACAAGTCAAGTCTATGTTTTGCCTCTAGGCTAATTCTGTACTTTACTGTTTCAATGAGAGTTTAACATTATACTTTGTGCATAACATGTTTTTGTGATGGGTGATCAATAACATTTTTGAGGAATTGTTATAATCTTGACAATTTTTTCTCTAACTGCAGAAATTCACTGTTAAGTGTTCATGAAGTTGCACTCACCTAGTTAACATTAAGCCTTAGTCCTTGGCTAAATCTCTACCTACTTAACACACTTCCCCATCTCAATGTTATTTTTTCTATTCGGCCTTAAAACGTTATATTGCCACTGAAAACGTTATTACGCCACTGATTACAGTTACCCTACTCTGAACTCTGAATCATGTTCTTTATTTACGTTCATAGAGATTACAGAATAAGTGCACGTTACAAAGTAGGTGCAAGGCGTATAATAAAGCATAATTGTACACTTTAGCATGATTTATGGTGGGTGACCTCATCGATGCCCTAGTGCCCCCCCCCAACTTTACTCCAAAAAATAATTTTGGTATGGAAGAAAATTCAAGGCCATTCAATCTAGATGAAAACTTTGACTAAATTGGGTCATTCCCTTTAAGTAGGATAACTATAAGTATATTTAAATCTGTTTCGTATAAGTTGACCATGAGATTATGATGTGTCTCCCTCTTTTGACACCTATATGTGGGTACGTGACTTACTTACAGGACAGCTTGCACATTGCAAGGCTTTACAACCTAAACTATGCAGTCATACTGTCAACTTGTGATGAAACTGAATATAGTTTGAAAGGGGGATGACCCATTCTTAGTATGTAAAGTTTTCATCTTGATAGAATGGCCTTCACCCCTGAAATCCCATCTGTAAAGTTTCGCACTGATATTTCAACCCGTTTTGATGCGAGAGCTAAAAATGTGATTTTATCCCCATAGAGTACTGTGTAAATTTAATATTGGTCAACAAAAATGGGGCACATTTTTGCTCATAACATCCAAACCAAACATCCTTTGGCTCTAAGATTTCACAGGGTAAATGAGAAAAATAGTAGCCTTCTTCAGATACGAAAATTTTGACCACTTGCGGTAAAATCTGGGGTTCTAGGGACGAGGCTATTAACGATCGGACCATGGCCCTTTAATTTCAAACTATCAATGTCTTAAGTGCAAAGGTACTCTTTAAAGGGGGTGGCCCGATTTAAGGATATGAAGTTTTCATCTTGACAGATTGGCCTTCACTCCAAAATCCCATCTGTTAAGTTTCGCGCCAATATTTTAACCCGTTTTGATGCGAGAGCTAAAAACGTGATTTTGTAAGCCTCATAGAGAGAGTGTGTAAAATTAATATTGGTCGACCAAAATGGGTCACATTTTCGCTTATAACATCCATACCAAACATCCTTTGGCTCTAAGATTTCACAGGGTAAATGAGAAAAATAGTAGCTTTCTTCTGATACCAAAATGTTGACCACTTCAGGTAAAATCTGGGGCTTCTGGGGACGAGGCTATTAGCAATCGGGCCATGGACCTTTAAAGTGTGCCTGTAGCTGTATAGTGATACATGAACCATGAATGGTCAATTAAGTGTCTAACAATTTGCTGTGTTCAGCATTTACAAATTTGTTTTATTTCAAGTTTGTCATCTACTGTAATCATCAACATGATTAGACAAGCATAGAAATTGCCCGGTTACCATGGAAATCAATCATTTCTTTGAGTGCTTTAAATGGAATAGGATTGTCCATGTCACATTATTTTCTTTGCTTGGATTACTATGTAGTTTGATGTTGCTCATGATAGTATTTTTATAAGTACTGCGAATGATAAAATGTAATTTTAAACACATGGCAAATTCTGTTCATTACTTTATGTCAAGGACCGATGCAATTTAAGATAATGCAACTTTGTAGTCTCGCTGGGAATTGTTATAAATTGCCAAACAGCTATTAATAACAAACTTTTATAATATCACTATCACACACACTTGATTTTGTGTTCAACTCATAGCAACGGAGTCACCATGTGAAAAATTGATAAGGCCAAGAAAACCCCACACTCGACTTGATAATGACATGGTGTCTCGTGAGTTTCAGATTTGTGGCAACAAATTGGTTATGATTTTCATGGCTGAAATGCTGCCCTTAAGAAGCAATAATACCTGGGTATCCCTGGCCAATGTGATGTAGCACACGGGCAAATACGAGCTATATGTTGGGTCTGCATCTAAATTGCCAATTAATGCCTTTGTCGTGCTAAGTTTCAGCTTGCTTAGGTTTTGTATCTCGAGGACCTGATGTGAGGTATGGTCTTTGCATTTTGCAGCTACAATTATATTATATTGGCTGTGGTCAAGCCACTTAATACTTGTTTGATCCCAATTTCTTCACATTCTCCACTCCTGTATCACATGTCATAAATGTTTTACAAAACTAGAACAGGTAATTGCCCAAACACTTTTGTGTGTGCTTTGTATAACATTATCTCCATTGGGATATTCAGTCAATAGTTAAAGAATATCTGGATGGAATATCTGTTATATACAGGCAAATATTGGACTCATTTATTACACATCCTAACCATGTGTATAATGATGTCCCAATAGTTCAGAAATATTTTGTAGTGTGAGTGCATCAAGGTCGTAAGTGCAATAGCTGCCATGTGATACATCTGTGTGCGGCCATGTATTAGGGTAACTCAATTTATCTTTCCTTGAGTTAGTTACTCTTGAAATGGTTCTTCAGGCAACTGTGTGGCCTAAAGAACTATTTCAAGAGCCACTGACCATAGAATTGACATAATAGTATGTTTGATGGGAATTTCTGATAAACGGCAGCTATTGCACTTATGACTTTGTTGCACTCAGTATGATGATTATGCACCCTAACCATTAAAGGTTAATGAGAGATTTCAAGGTATCCATATATTGTGTCAATATTGTGTCATAGTATGTTTACATTTCAATATAAAACATGGGCTGAGTTTTGTATATGCTCAAATACAATTTTTTGTACCAAAGCAATAATTCTCAACTTTCACTTTTTAAGGGACATCTGATATGTGAAATCTCTCATTCCAATTTTCTCACTTTCTCTCTCTCTAAATTGGCCATTTGAAATCTGGTTTTAATTTGGACCCCATATTTTTATAAGCCTTAAACCCAGTACTTGTGTCCTATTCAGGAATACTACATTATGCCAAATTACAGCATTAGCCAATGTAGATGCCTGATTGTGTTTTTGTTTTTTATGGTGCTTAAATTTGCAAGGATCACATGAGTGACCCAGTTAGCATTATGAAGTGTCTTTCTGAAGAGTTAGCATCAATAAACACAGATTGTCATGGAGTACAATAAAGTTGTAAGTGCAATAGCTGCCATGTGATATATCTGTGTGCTGCCATGTTTTAGGATGACTTTCAATTTATCTTTCCATGAGTCAGTGGCTCTTGAAATGGTTCTTCAGGTGACACAGTCACCTGAAGAACCATTTCAACAGTCACTGACCAAAAACTTGGCATAATAGTATGTTTGATGGGAATTTCTGAACAAATGGCAGCTATTGCTCTTAACAACTTCTTGTATTCACATGACAAGATGTCACTACAGGCACTCAACTTTAGTGAGACCAGGGGCCAAATGCAAAATAAGCTGCACAAATATGTCTATCAAAATTTGTGGTGAACAAATAACAGCATTTTTGTTTCACCATGTGCCAAATACTACTCGGTAGTTTTTAGTATCTGAAGAGTTATTAAATAACCACCAACCATCTGAATAAATTAGATTTGGAAGAGAGGAACTGTAATGTATCATCTTTGTGGAGTGTTAATAAATTTTTGCCCACATCTAATAAATGTTTGATACTGCAATGACATGGATAAATACAGCAAAATATTTGGCAGCTCAAATAGAGACTGCTCACTTGAGTTAAGCAGCAACATATGAAGCACATGGTCATTGACACTGAACTATACTTGACGAGATTCGAAAGTTTGTTTGATGGCATAGGAAAATAAAACGGTGGTTATTTTTCAATTTTCTTAATGTAAAATTGAAGCCGGAAACTTACCGTGGCACACTAGTAGCCATTGTATATTCCAAGGGGTTTATAATGTGACAAAGCATGTCTATTCCATAAATCCACAGGAGATACTTAGTAATCCATTTTGGTTTACAGCGTACAACACGGTAATATCAGGCTTGAAATTCAACACATAATAGCTGTAGTGTCGGCTGGCCTACCTAGAGAGCTAGTTCACTGAATTGTGGGCACTTTTTTGCTCCATATGTAATTCCACCTTGCTGGGTTTATATTTGAATGGTGAGTAGACCCATCAGTTGAGATGTGAGAGAGCAATTTGCAGTGGTGCAAACAGACCATTAATCCAAAGCATTGACATACACACGCACAGGCTGCAGGCTAAAGCACTAACTCAACGTGCAAGGCTTGCTTGACAGAGAGAGGGGGAGGAAGAAAAAACAAAACAAAAGGGCTCCGTTGACAAGTGATGATGGTATACACGACATTAGAGGAAAAACCTGCGTCCCGTCCATCGTCTCATCGCTGCTCCACACTTATAAACCTCCATCTACTTTCGCCCTCGTGGCAGTTCTAAATTAGCTGGAAATTAAACCGAGACAAATGCGTTAGATGTCCTGGCGATTGACACAGTAGCCACTTAATCATGTCGTGTTGCCATGGTTACACAACAGGTGATCACCAGAAATTGTTTGTTCTCGTCTATACTAATCAGCTGTCCCCTTAGTACACAACACAAACCGATACGGACGGGAGTATTCAATGTGGGACGAAACACCTCTTTGCCCCCGCTTTCCTGATATGAACTCTACGTGACCGATAACAACTAACTCCAAATCCCATTAAGAGGAACTGTCAATTTCAGCTGTAATTAGGATTCCGAAGTACTCAACTCCACCGGATTTGGCTGCTGCACTCACTCGCGGCTAGATGCTAAAATAGAGTGGACAAAAAATGAAGTGGGTTAAAAAGAAGGCGTTCCAGACTTGAGCTGTAATTACTGAGTGACTAGGAGTTTGGGTTTGTCACTTGGCTTTAATCAGATACCTTAGCATGCCTCCAGGGGAGGCAGGTATTATTTCCCCACATCTAAATGGCATCCTCGATTATTAGCCGGACTCTACAACCCCAGAGAGGTGAGCCCTGTGTTAGTGTAATAATCAGTTGGACAGTGGATTCTTGCCAGTGTTTATTACCCTCATTCCCTCATTCTTTGTACTACTTCATGTTCTTTTTTTAAAAAATAAAACCCAACTTTCCCCTGGCCCATTCATACTGACCGCATCTGGCTGATATTGAGTTTTTGGCGCAGCGTTTTAAAATATGGGCCTCATTGATGGAGACCTTTGGACTCCGACAAATAACCAGTTATTAACATATATGTGCTGCTCTCTCTAACTGCTTGTTCATAAGCCTGTTTGAGCACTGTATTGACAGACTTTTTGTTGTCTATTTTACAGCTTCAAATCTCAAATCTAAGTTTTAATAATTGTTGCGATGCAGTTGATTGATTTGTTTCAATATGGATGCGACATCCCGATGTTGCCGTTAAATTGAGAGCTTTTTTTTTTTTCGCTAATAATCTGCGTGCAATAAATTATTGACGTAGCAAGACAAGTATTTCCTTATATAATCATGAAAATTCAATAACTAAATAAGCGTTTAAGAACGCGCTTGTAAACACTCAAATTAATTCCCTTTCTATTTGGACAACTAAAGGCATCCGTGTGTCCGGCAACAATGCCATATTCAACAAAATAATCAAGCACCCAAATTTCTTGTCACTTTTTCCATCCATGCAGCCGAATGATGGTTTACAAAAATGATTTAAAAGTGAGCTTAGATGATTTACACATCAACATCAAATTCTATCCTCCTCTCACATGTTCCACAACTCAATCATTCCTATCCTGCATTATATGCAGCATTTTAGTGTGTTGTTTCAGGAAAATTGGATTTTTGTAAGAAATACCATATCTAACGCAATGCGAGATTTCATACTGTCATATTGCATCACATGTAGGGATTTTCAGTTCAAGCATTGGATTGGGCTCACGTCCAGGGCTCGTGTGAACATTTAAAGGTACTTTGGCCATGAAAGAACAGTGACATCAATGAGTAAGCCCTATCGTAAAATCACTCGTAAAAATAATTTGACATTGGGGTGTGTGTATTGACTTGAGTATTGCCAAACCTTCTTGGTTTAATTCATGCTTCCTTTGAGCTAAGATAGCTTACTTAAAGATTTCCCCGCAGAATTGCAGGGCCTGACCTTTCACATCTTCTTCATGTTTAATGCCATTTGTTGTGTTTGTAACATGAACTTACACATCTAGTGGATCTGCATGCATGCCCTGCACGAATAGCAATGGATGAACAGTTTTTCATTTCAAGTCGACAGTCTACACCCCGGGCAAATCTTTGATTCTGGTTGTCGTGGCGGTGGCGTAAGGTTCTGTGTGTGTGTAGTTTTTCATCACTTCACCTGCAGGGGGCGGTGTTAATAACTATTGTCACCTGAACAGAATTTGTAAAAAGGGCTGTCTCCAGTGACAGGGATCAAATTAGAATGGTGGACTTTTAATTTAGTGTAACTATAGCACGATTATTACATTGACAAGTGGGGTTTGATTTATATCAAGAAGCGTCACTTTCTTTGTGGCTCACTAGATTTATAACTGTTCAAGGATATTTTATTAGTTTGTCAGAAACCAAACCTTAATGTCCCTATCCCTTAACTTATTTTCCCCCTTGACTGATAGAAATTAGTGGAAGGGTGTCATTTAACAAAAATTTTTCCACCTGAAAATGTTGCATGTATTTATCGTTTATAACAATGTGTAAATTACTATGGGGCATTAAATGTCAACCGTGCACACGGCCGTCATTTATCAAGAATACATTTAAAGCGACAAAAAACAACCCCCAAACAGCAAAGTGGAGATAAAGTTTCTTCACATAATCTGTCCAATACCTAACATGGTTTATGCATGCAAACAGTTAACATAGGATGAGGCAATGTCAATATTATGTGATATGCATTTTGGGGTGAAGACCTGCTGTTGACGACCACATGTATATTATAACAGGGGTTCTCAATAAATATTAGTTGAAGGGCAAGAGAATGCCTAACACGTTTGAAAGTTCCCTACTACTGAGGCCAAATGACTGAATTTTTATGTTTCCCTTTACATGTATGTTTTAGAGCAAGTCCAGGGCCAAAAATCAATGGTTAGCGGCTTATCTGAGAACCCTAGCTGTAAAATTTTGTTGTGTGAAACCAGAGGGTGTTTGAACCAATCACATAATGCACTGCAATGTCAATACCTATGCTGTACTGTACTAAACCCCTGGTAAGTACCTAGGGAAAAGTGTTCCGACTATCTTAATTGTCAAAATTGTTTGCCATTGCTTTAAAATGGCTCTAAAAATAAAAAGAAATTTGCATGGGGTCAAACGTGTGTGTAATAAGCGCCCATTTGAACAAATGTTATGCTCCCTAGGCTTTCTTTTTATATAGACAATACGATGAACCCTAAACTGTAAACAAATTATTCAGGTTATATTATTGGAGGCCAAGGTTTCAACATGTTCCACAGCTATAGTTCATTTACTGTGTGTAGGAATAAAATGAAAGGCAGGGGATACCAACCTGTAATGTTAGTTTGTTTGTGTTTGTGATTCAACACCCTCATTGTTTGTTTGCATGGTTCATCATAGGATATACCCGCCAGAAAATGTGTTTATTTCCTAAATTGAAGTTGATTCCGACAATGCGTTGTGTTATAAGCCAAATGTTTGTGTCACACGTACCCCATAGGACACAGTGTTGTAATTGTCCATTTATGACAGAACAATAAAAAACTACAAACTTCTTTTGGAGATATCGAATTTTATACATACTATACTTGGGCAACATTCAGAAATGATACAAAAATGGCAACTGTGAGTGAGTCGGGGGAACGATGTTGTTTGTATCACACGTACCCCATAGGCACATGTGTTGTAATTTCTGTCCATTTACGGACAGGAAAATACAACAACCACCAATTTTTCCTTGAGTTAAGATCAAATTTATACGTACTATAAATTAGGGAAAAACAGTTCAGATGATACACAGTGTCAACTTTTTGAGGTGAGTCGGGGGGAACGAGGCTGTGGATATGAAAATGGCCCCTTAACATTTACTGAAACAGTGTTAAAATACCAGAGGGTTTTTCAAGGACCAGTCCCCCATACATCCCTATAGCCTGCCTTCTCCATCCATTAACTTCTGCAAGTGTTACTTCTTAAAAGATTAAATAAACACGGTCTGTTATTGATCCACTTTATGGGACTCAAGCAGTTATCTCAGCAATTATTGGCTCAACTTGTGTTTACTTGGTCGTCTGGCGTAGATAACTGATCTAATGCTTTCATGGACAGACACATATTTCTGGCTGTGCTTTTACTCATTCCGTGGGCTTCAAGTAATGAGTTGCATTTACATGAATTCAGAATGGATATTTTAGGGGTGGACTTGTTATCATGTTCGTACATTAGAATCGTGAGATGCCGTGGAAAGTGTGATATGTTATTTGATAAGGACAAATGGTTTTCCCATAAGGCCCCCAGAGAGTCCGTCTCGAAATAGTAAGAAAACCTTTTAAAAGAATAGATTTTTTACGCAACCCTTTTTAAACTGAAATTTCAGGGTTTTGAGCTGTCCATGGGGAAAAAAAGAATCGTACAAAAACATGATATGGTCAAAACGAAAAAAGGAACATGCACAAGAAATAAGGTGGTCCAGTTCATTTTGCATTTTGTTTTTGACACCTACACAAAAGTTCATTTTATTCCAACACTTTTTTATGATGCTGATAGAATAAGGTGGCCTATGATAAAAAAATTGTCTGCAATTTTGGTGCAATTTGTTTCAAGGCATGCCACATGCAAAATTGTACTGCAGTGGCTTACAGAAATACAAATATTGTTATTGATTTTTTTCATTTCTGTGGTTGGGGTTGATTTGACATTTACATAATAGAATTTTGCAATATCTTGTAAATTGTGACCTACTTTCTGGTATTATAGAGAAATTATATTAGCAAAATTCATTATAAAAACCATTATCTTGGATATTACTATTTTTGGGATTCATGATAATAATCATAAACGTTATGTTATTCACCAAAATGATGTCAACATGCCAAAATGAATGTACTTTCAAGAGAGAAAAAGGTCATGTTTCATATGAAAGTCCCATGGATGCAAATGCGGTATTTGCCGTCATTCCGTCATCGCTACTGCACACGTCATACAGCGTATGACGGAATTAATTTGTATTACCTCATTTGCATCCTGGGACTTCGATTTATGAAACATCTACCAGAAAAAAGGAGAATTTGGCAGTTTTGTGTTAAGATTAATGGTATCCACTCCTTGGGTGTATTGTTAATTTTTTGCATCATTCCTAATGGAGCCTATAGCTCTATTCCTTATACACCTATATGTTCTGATATTTTTGAATTGAGAAATTTTCTAACAAAAGTTGACTACAAGATAGTTGAGGTATTGAGATTAGCCCAAATACAATGCGATACTCCAATGATTTGCTTTTCATCAACGACTATTTAAGGGCCACGGGGCAGATTCCTGTCACTATGACGTCTTTTAAAGCACATCAGGTGTTTGGACAGAACTGAAATGGCTTTCTCCTCTGTCTTCCATACTTCCCAATACATGCACATATACTAGCCTACCTACTGCATAGGTCCTACCCATTTTATGCCACTTAATGATGGGAGGGTTTTAAGAACAGCATGGTACAGGTGGCAGCAATTACACATCCTATAATTGAAATTTAATAAGGCACTAGACTGAGTTGTAGCAAGATATTGAAAGGCTGGGATGGATGGAGTTAGATTAGAGGCATGGTTTACCAATCCCATAATGCATTGCACTATTCTTACACATTACTGTACAGTATACCTAATATATAAAGTATACCTACACTTTATGTTACACATAACAGTAGAGACGGAGATTATGTTAAGAATTAAGAACCACAAAAGTGCTTAAAAGGTGCAACAAGAGATTTCAAGGCTTCCATATATTGTGTCAATGTAGTGATTTCATATCGAGATTAGACACGCAATAGATTTCTTATCTTGTATTTGGCTACAGAAATGTCTTGAAAAGTGAAAACAAATGGTGATTTTGATTTGCTTATATTTATAAAATAGGATGAATTGCTCCAATACAAAATTAAAATTTAAGTTTTGTCACCTGTCTTAAGGTAGGAAGACACATATGGATCAATTTGTCCACTGTTGTTGTAGTCTGAGGTCAAAGGTCACATACCAAGGTAAAAGGTCATATGAGGTCAAGTTGTAAGATAGGTTGAACATGTAAAATTGACTGAATAGAAAAGTTGAAATCCAATTTGAACCAAACTTAGTTTATAGACATTACATGCAAACCCTCATTTGTGTATGAGGTCAAAGGTGACATGTCAAAGTCAAAGGTCATGAGGCTTAACATTCACAAACCACGATGGCATGCAACACAAGCGGTCCAAGGACCGCGATATGTTTGTATCAAAGAAGTAACTCCGATGGGGATATTTTGATGGAAAACTTTGCATCAGTCAAAAATCAGGGTTTTCAGATATTTTGAGTGACACCTGATATGTGAATTCCCTTGTTGTACCTTTGTTGTACCTTTAACACTTAAGTGCCCAAGGGGGGGTTCCATAGTACCCAACATTTGATTTTTTTGCGATTTCTCGGTTACGCAATCAAATTTTTCAAGGAGTTTTTTGCTAATTGTCTGATTTATGAATACGCTTCTCCTGATACAAAAAAAATTTTAAATCCGCCCACAGTTTCATTAGAATAATTAGGTTGGGTCCCTAGGAACCCCCCCCCCCTTGGGCACTAACGGAAGTGAAAAAATCAAGATATTTTACTAATTAAAAAATTAAAGTAATTAAATCTTGGGATTTATTTGCTTAGATATATACCTTAGGAGGTAATTAATTAATAATTAATAATACTTAAATCAAATAACCTTTTATATGCTGATAGCATCAATTCTAATTTTGTCTTGCCGTGCTCTTAACTGTGTAAGTCTATGGGAAAAATACGGCGATTTTGAAGTTTGTGAGAAAAATCCAAGATGGTATAAATTTGGCTATATTTTGCATGATTATTTAAATTAGGATTTACAAAATCAGAAAAGTAAAAAAAATAAATAATTTTGGTTCAAAACCTTATATGGAGTTGCTGAGGATGGAAAAGTTCGACCCACTCTGTTTCGAAGAAGTGACAATTTCAACTGGCGCTGTAGGTCATAGTTCAAAGGTCGGATTTTCATGTTTTAAATTGTGGGTATGTTTTTCTTAGTGACCCCCATTTATTTTGTTTTATGTCATTATCAACTCCCCCGGAAGTGGTTAATCTGGGTTGGGGGTTCCTAGGAACCCCCCCCCCCCCCCCCCCCTTGGGCACTAACGAAGTTTTTGCTTGGGCCCTTAAGTGTTAAGTATAACTGGGAGAAATACAGAAGTTACCTAAGACCACACAGGGCTTATAAGTCTAGACGGGATCGAAAGGGGAGAGGGAGACCACAAAAATGCTTATGAAGTCTAAGAACCACTAAGCCTCTGAAACGACCATTTTTGTGTACTTTCCCCAATCGCATGCATTATGGGGATTGGTTACCATGCTGCAGATTTAAATGAGGTATTGGACTGACTCACTGACTAGTAGTACCTGGCAAATAGTGACTTGCTACATCCATGTGCCTTGTTGTAAGTCAACTGTATGGGATGCATTGATTGGCCAGTGAAGTCAGAGTTGTTGAGAGAAAATTGGTGCCACTTGGGCAGGTGCTTGTCAGATCCCAGTATTTGATTTTTTTCATTGCTGGTTTGTGCTTTCTATGCTTTGTGGTTTTGTAATGTTATTAGGATAAGTTATGTTAAATTTTTTGTTTGCTCAACATAGTTTGTACATGTATGTACTTCCGCCCTGCCCGTCTTTCTGTCTTTAACTTTTGTAAATTTAGAAGCTTATACATTTGGTGATAAACCTTCTTTGTTTTGTATACTTGTTTTGTTATAAAATTTGTAAGTCCTCATAACCATTAAAAAATTGATTGTTACGAAGAAAGTGTATATCCAACCTGGTAATTGAAGAGTGGTGTCTTTAGGAGCCCTAACCCCTATTAAGCGCTTAAATCCTACAATTTATCAGCTACAGCACCTAGACGATGTAGACTAGCTCTCATATGAACACATTTGGACAAGGTTAATGCTTTTGGTTGAAAACTAAGGAAATTTAAAACAAATGTCTTCAAATTTCCTAAAGTATATGATAAAAATGACTTGTACCAGGTGTTGTACCTAAAGTTTTTAAAAAGTGATGAAAATCACTTTTTTTATTTTGGGAAAAAAGGATTGTTAACTTGTAGACAAATGGAGGGCGAATTTGTAACTTAAAATGAGCACATTGGCGAACTCCAATGGTTGCTTTGCTCACGACTATTTAAGTCCCCGGGGCAGATTCCTGTACTTGACGTCTGAAGCACCTCAGTTTTGGACGAACTGAAATGGCTTTCTCCTCTGTCTTCCATCGTCCCAGACATGCACATACTAGCCTACCTACTGCATAGGTCCTACCCATTTTATGCCACTTAATGATGGAGGGTTTTTAAAGGAGACCGTATCAAGAATACTTTACACAATATACGACTCCACAAAAACCAATTATTGAACACATTGGAGTGGTTTCATGTAAACGGAATAATACTATCCATAAAACGAATTAAAAGCATTTTTTCTGACCACGCCGCTATTTGAATTCGCGCTACTTGTATATGGGATATGGTATTTGTGTTATGCGATACCGAAGGCACAGCGTCCACCTCTCCCACATATGCTTCACAATTTGTGTTTCCTCCCTATGGCATGTTGACCTAACGTGCCGGTCGTATCGCATAACACGCTTACCCTAGCAAGCGATTTTTTAAAAGCACATGGTCAGACTAGATGGTTTTTTAATATTCATTGTTAGGGGGTATTATCCCTTTTTTCTCTTTGAAATCACTCGATATTTGGTCAATATGGTTATAGTATATATTGGTTTTTGATTCATTTTTTGGTCGGGTTCTCCTTTAATAACAGCATGTTACAGGTTTCAGCAATACACATCCTATAATTGAAATTTAATAAGGCACTAGACTGAGTTGTAGCAAGAATTAAAAGTCTGGATTGGATGGAGGTAGATTAGAGGCATGGTTTACCAAGCCATAAGCACCTATTCTTAACATACTATACACTGGTAGTCAATAATCAATAATTATAAAAATATTACACTTTATTTACATAACCTAGAGATCTGAGAATTAATGTTAAGAATTAAGAACCAAAAAGCGCTTAAAGGTGCACAAGAGTTTCAGGATCCATATATTGTGTCACACGTAGGATTTCATTCGAGATTAGACACGCTATCTATTTTTCGTATCTTGTATTTGGCTACAAATGTCTGAAAAGTGAAAACAATGGTGATTTTGATTTGCTTAAAAATATTTTTAATATTTTTATGTTTTTTTGCAAAATGTAATTCTTGTAAGTTGTTTTTTGCATCACCTGCATGAAGACACATAGGGATAATTTGTCCACTGTTGTTGTATCTGAGGTCAAGTTCACATACCATGGTAAAAGGTCATATGGGTCCCAAGTTTTAAGATAGGGTTGAACATGTAAAATTGACTGAATAGAAAAGTTGAATCCATTTGAACACTTAGTTTATAGACTTACAGCAACCTCATTTGTGTATTAGGTCAGGTGCATGTCCAAGTCAAAGGCAGAAGGCTTACATCACACACCACATGGCATGCAACAACAGCGGATCCAAGTACCGCGATATGTTTGTATCATCACATAAGTAATCCGATGGGCATATTTTTGATGGGAAACTTTTGCATCAGTCAAAAATCAGGGTTTCAGATATTTTGAGTGACACCCACCTGATCATGTGAATTCCCTGTTGTACCTTGTTGTAACCTTTAAAAACTAGTGCCCAATGGGGGGGGGGTCCATAGTACCCCCACATTTTGATTTTTTTGCGATTTCTCCAGGTACGCAATCAATTTTTTCAAGAGTTTTTTGCTATTGTCTGATTTATGATACGCTTCTCCTTAATTACAAAAAATTTAATCCTCCCACTAGTTTCATTAGAATAATTAGGTTTGGGGCCCTCGGAACCCCCCCCCACCCCCTTGGGCACTCACGGAAGTGAAAAAATCAAGATATTTTAACTAATTAAAAAATTAAAGTATAAAATTCTTGGGATTATTTGCTTAGATATAGACCCTTAGGATGTAATTAATTAATAATTACTATACTTAATCAATAAAACCTTTTATATGCTGATAGCCATCACCCAATTCTACTTTGTCTTGGTGCCGTGCTCTTAACTGTGAAATCTATTGGGAAAATAAGGCGATTTTGAGTTTGTGGAAAATACAAGTGGTATAATTTGGCTATATTTTTGGGCAATGATTAGTTTAATTGGTTATTCTAGAGTAGATAATAATGATTAGTTTGGTTCAAAAACCTTAATTGGAGTTGCTGAGGATGAAATGTTCGCCCCACTTCTGTTTCGAATATTACATTTCAACTGGCTGTAGGTCCCAGTCAAAGGTCGGATTTCAGTTTGATTGTGGTATGTTGTACTTACGGGACCCCCCATTATTGTTGTTGTCATGATCAAACTCCCCGGGAAAAAAAAGTTGGTTATCTGGGTTGGGTCCCTTAGACCCAACCCCCCCCCTTGGGTACTAACGTAAGTGTTTTAGCTTGGGGCACGTAAGTGTTAAGTATCTGAGAAATACAGAAGTGCTAAAACCACAAATGGGCTTTATGAATTCTAAGAACCACCAAAATATGCTATGAAGTCTAAGAACCACTAGCCCTCTTAAATACCATTTTTTGTGTACTTTCCCCAATATCGAATGCATTATGGGATTGGTTAACCATTCTTGCGCGGTACTGTAAAATGAGTGATTGACTGACTCACTGCTAGTAGTCCCTGGCACATATGACCTTGCTATACATGTGACTTGTGTAAGCAACTGTAGTGAGGAGTGCATTGATGGCAAAGTGAAGAAAGTTGTTGAGAGTAAAATTGGTGCCACTTTGGGCAGTGCAATTGTCATCCAAGTGATTTGATTTTTTCAGGCCTAAGCAATAGAATGGCTCTGCCATCAGTAGAAATTTTCTTGTCAAGTGCATCCCACTAACCAATAAACTAGTGCTTTTGTATCTATCTTGTTCATTCTCGTGAAAGGCACAGTTATGCAAGTATTGAATTTGCTGGTGCTTTCTATGGAAACATTTTTTGAAATTTTGAGTTCAATTGTTTTTTTGTTTTTGGGGTATTTTTTTGTATTTTTGCCCTGATTTCCAAGGTGACCAATTATTAGGCATTTTTCATGTCCGCACACTCTGTCCCCTATCTGCTATGGTTTTGTATAATGCCTAGCCTTGATAGAGCATTTGCCGCCTAAAGTTTACCTGGTTGGTCAGTGCTGCCAATTACATTTTGCTAGTTCGCTAGGGTCATGGACTTTCAGCAAGCACGTCCCATGTCCTGTTGGGTATTACAAAGCTCTGTACCTCTTGGTCAGACAGATGTTCATTTAGTCATATGCTTGTATCAGTAGTTTTACAATGGATATAGTTCAAATTATAATGTAACATTTCCTGTACATTTAAAAATGGTTTATATCTTCAAAATGTAAACTTGTGTATTTTCCATAATAAGCCCAGTGCATGCACCCAATCAATAGAATTTCAGCTCATTTATTCTAGGTACTAAGTTCGATAGTATATCTCAGACCACTATAAACACCAAATATTTTTTCTCAATTTAAAATAAATGTCTGGAAATTGCTTTGGATTCCCAAACCTTTCCTTTTGTGTGTGTATGTGTGGTCCATGGTGGCTGGGATCCATCCCAGTCTGGATGTTGCTGTGGTGTAGTGGTGCCTATGTTGTGTGGTTGTCAAACAGATGTCAAAATAAGCATTCACCATTGAACACTCTTTTTGCTCAGAGCCGACCAAGAAACCTATTTGTATGTACATGTACGTTTCTATATAGTGTGTGTGTTTGTGTGTGTATTATGATTAATGGTTTCATGCGATGTGTGTGAAGCGTGCATGCTTGATGGAGTGAGGGATGGATGGGACGGATGACGGATGGATGGGATGGATGGACGGACGGACGACTGCTCCGGCATTACTATATACTAAGTTAAGTCCAATTTAAAGAATTCGTAAGCAACTTATCTCATTATTACTGCATTCCTTTGGACCATTAATTATATATCTGTTATAATGTTGCTATCTAACCTAATTTAGCTAATAACTATGAGAGGACTTCGGAAGTTATCCTTTTGTGCTCCCCCTTAGCTTTTTCGTTAACAAGAATAACCTACAGGTATACCAGATTGCATGTTTAGGTTAAAGGTGCTTGTTCCGATTTATGTGTCATTGTGTTCTGTACTTGATATGAGAGCCTGGCACTGGTCCATACAACAACGGCCCCTCAGTACCGTGGGAACCAACTTGCGGTTTTTGATGGTAGATGCACTATGCATGTTTGCAAAGCCAAGCCCGATTCTTCATACTGCTAATATGGATGTTACCCACTAAACCGCGGTTTTTGGTTTATATTTGGAATGAAATGAGTTGAGGACTCAAATTTCAGGACGACTATGAGAAAAAATATGGCCTTTCATCGATATCAAAACGATACTACTACTACCTTCCGGTAAATCAGGGGGTTCCCAAAGACGATCGGAACACGCACCTTGTAATAGTGTTTCAGACAGTTATATTATTTTATAGTGTTAAAACAGATACATGTTGTCTTTATGTTCTGTCTGGCATTTTGGTTAAAGTGTTTTGTAATTTGTTTTCTCGCCTGCCAAACGCTGACCATTTCAACCAAATAGGTCAAACCCTTGGTCCCAAGCTTGGTTCATATGGGTGTTCACAGATTGGGCATTAAGGGCTCTGCAAAAATCATTGAATTTGTTTTCAGTCCCAGATAAATGCTTAAATCACCAATCTTGGTCAGAAATCCACTGGCCCAAATCCCATATGGGGGTTTAACAGCTTGGATTCAAAGGTCACATGCATTGAATCCAAATTCAGTGGAAGAAATAATCACTCACCTGCTGACATGTGACACCCATATGGGGTGTAACAGATGGGGTCAAAGCTCATGTGTCTGATTAAAGGGCATTTTGTCAGTTTGGGTAAGTTATATAATTTGTTTCGCTTTGCCTAAACAATTTGAGACAATTGCAGCCTAGCGTTGGTTCAGAAGAGCCTGACTCAGAGATGACACTATTGACCCCTATATGACCTTTTAAAACGTCCATCTTTACCAGTGATTTACCTACAACATTTTTGCAAAGAGAGGCAAGACTGGTGGTTCAGAAACCACCTGTTCTTAATTCCAAACAACATTTTTGTACCAAGTCAATTGTTTATCATAAGTTTTCCTTAAGTAAATAAGGGCGTCAAAATATTGTCCTCTTTGCATACCATCACTTGTAGCTTCTGCATCATTGAGCCTGGGTTTCATTGCTGTGTTTTGTGCTTTCTGATGCTTTGTGGTTTTGTAATGTTATTCGGAGAGTGTATGTTAAATTTTTGTTTGCTCAACATAGTTTGTACATTTTGTACTTCCATCCCTGCCCGTTTCTGTCTTAACTTTTGTCCAATTTAGAAGCTTTTAAACATTTGGTGAAAAACCATTCTTGGTTTGGTATAAAATTTGTAAGTATCATAACACAAGTAAAAAATTAATTGTTAAGATAAGTGTATAGGAGCAACACTGGTAATGGAAAAATGGTGTAGTTTATTACCCTAACCTATTAAGCGAGGAATCCTCCAATTTATCACTCTAACGCTCTAGACGAGTTGTAGATAGCTCTCATGAAACTTTGAACAAGGTTATATGCTTGTTGAAAAGAAGGAAAATTTACAACAATGTCTTCAAAATGTTTTCTCTAAAAGTATGTAAAATGACTTGTAACCAGGTGTTGTACTAACGTTTTTAAAAGTGATTAAAATCACTTTTTTTATTTGGGAAAAAGGAAATGTTACTTTGTAGAAAAGGGCAATTTACTTAATGAGCACATTGTGAACAGCAAAAATAAAAGCTCGAAAATGCTCATCAAACAAAAGTTATACATCATTGATGTGTGCAAGTTTGGGGGGGGCAGAAGCCATGCCCCATATTTGTCAGTTAAGGCACAGAGAGTGGTCAGGCGAGGTAAAGCATACCTCAAAAACTTTCATATGATTAGAGTAATTTTGTAAATTATGAAATTTTAATTTCCAACAATTATGCAACCAAAACTGAACCCCTACTTGAGGCAACAAATTACAGTGAGTGAAGCAACCCAGATAAAAATATGGTCACATCATTCCTGTATGTCAAAAGTTGAGATCCCCCCCCCCCCCCCACAACCCACCCACCACTGGTCCAAACCCGTTGACACACCATTGAGTGATATACCACTTACTTTACGCACACACTTGTTAATTTGAATATATGGACATCATTTCTTGTCCATTCCATCTTGTCAATAAAGGTCCACCTCTCCCTCCCAACCTGTGTAGGTTGGTGTGTGGATTAGCTGTTAAGATATCCATCTAATACAGCAGTGAAATGAATTCTAACCTGCAAAGAAATATTTTCACAGCTAAGCAACCCCACATAGTACCGACCATGCAACTGTTTATACCAAGAACAGGCTCTAATTCCAATTTGCAGAGTTGAAAAATATTAATAAAATCTTTTTGTCTAGACCGACTTTCAATGTATAATTCAAATAAATTACACAGTCACAAACCTACTTACACATAGTTGGCTTGGACATGTCATCTCATTATTAACTTAAACACCACAAAAAGTCCCTGTCTTTTGACAAAACTGATGAAGTTAGAACCGACTATGAATGACATCTATTCCAACTCCTCTCTTGTTTGCACACTGCTTAAACTAAATTGACGAACATAACGTGCCACATATAAGCTACTCACCTATCCAGCTGTAGCAGAGAAATGGTCGCGTTTCCTTGGTCCCCCTGTACAAAGCCAAAATGCACTCGGCCCTCGCCACCACACGTTCCATCCGACCGAGCTCAAATATTGACTGGGCATGGGGGAGCTAATAGATTTATCGCAGGTGTGTGTTGAGCCTTCCAATATTAACCGTCGTCGTCAGCAAAATTGTATGTTCTCTCCTCACTGCACCCAATTGTGTGTGTTTCCATAACGTCAACAGTGTTATTTAGCCCGTGGGCCGAGAACAACATCTTCTATCCAGTCCCATGTGAGCCAGTAAATGTATTCTGGTCAAACCATGAGTTGGTCATTTAAATAAGTTACGACCTTTAACAAAAAAAGAAAAAAAAAAACAAAAAAAAAAAAACCAAAAAAAAAAAAAAAAAAAAAAAACAAAAAAAAAAAACAAAAAACACAAAAAAGGAGGGTAAGCACCCCAAGAGTCAAAACCCACCCCCCGGGCCCGCCCCCAAACCCCCCACCACCTACACCCCCAACAACCACCCCCACAAAAAACTCCCCCACCCCCCATCTCCACCTTCTCTACCCCACCTCGTTCCTCCTTTTCCTCCCCTTCTACCCTTACCTCTAACCCCCCTTCCCATCTCCCATCTCCCCATGCACTCTCCGGCATCCCCCCCTCCGCCTCCCCCCTTCTTCCTTCCACCCCCCACCCTACGCCTCTCCCTCCTCGCAGGCTCCCTCACCCTCCCCCGCAACACCTCTCCCCACACAACCCCCCTACCCCCCCGCCCCACCCCCCCCACCCCTCCACCCCTCTCCTCCCGTACTTCCCTCCTCCCCGCCTTCTCCTGCTTCCCTGCTCCCTCTCTCCCCTCTCCCCTCTCCCCCTCTCCCCCTTCCCCGCTCATCCTCCCTCTCTCGCTCCCCCTTCCCCTTCCCCTCCCCCCCCTTCCTCCTTACCCTCACTCCTCCTCCCCACCTCCTCCCCCCCGCCCCCCTCCCCCTCTCTCTCTCACTCACCTCGCTTTCTCCCCTCCTCTCCCCTCCGTCCTCCGTCCTCCGTCCCCCCCCCCCGGGGCCCCCCACCCCCCCTCTCCTCCTCCTCCTCGCTCCCCCCCCCCCCCCCACCTCCCCCCCCCACCCCCCACCCCCCCCCCCCACCCCCCCCCCCCTTCCCCCCCCCCCCCCCCCACCCCATCCCTCTTCCTCTTCCCCTCTCCCCCCCTCCTTCCCCTCATCCCTCCTCCCCCCCCCCCCTCACCGCGGCCCCCCCACCCCCCCTCCCCCCACCCCCCCCCCCCCCCCCCACCCCCCACCACCCCCCCCCCCCCCCCCCCCCCCCCACTCCCCCCCCCCCCTCCCCCCCCCCCCCTCCCCCCCCCCCCCCCCCCCCCCCCCCCTCCCCCCCCCCCCCCCCCCATCTCTCCCTCTCTCTCCTCCTCCTTCCTCCCCACCCCCCCCGCCCCCACCCCCCCCCCCCCCACCCCCCCCCCCCCCCCCCCCCCCCCCCCCCCCCCCCCCCCCCCTTTTTCCCCCCCCCCCCCCCACCCCCCCCCACCCCCGCCCAATCCCCCCCCCCCCCCCCCCCACCCCCCCCCCCCGCCCCTCTCCCCCGCCCCCCACCCCCCCCCCCCCCCCCCCTCCTCCCTTTTGCCCCTCCCATCCTCCTCCCCTCCACCACCTTCCCTCCCCCCCCACCCTCCCCCCCCCCCCCCCCCCTCTCCCTCCTCTCTCGCCTCTCCTTCCCTCCTCTCCCTCACACCTTCTCCTCCTCTCCCGCCTCCTTCTCCCTCCTTCTTCTCCTTCCCTCCCCTCCCCTCCCCGCCTCCCTCCCCTTCCCATTCCCTCCCTTTCCTCCCTCCCCTTCCTCCCCTTCCCCCCACACCCTCCCCCCCCCCCCCCCCCCCCCCCCCCCCCCACCCCCCTAGGCCCCCCCCGCCCCCTCCCCCCCCCCCCCCACCCCCCCCCCCCCGCCAACCATAAATCGGCACAATGATCAATATCTCATTTCTGGATTATTATTTTAGATACTGATTTATTTTGGGGATCAGGAGTTTTTAAATACTTTTTACGATTCTCCTTCATGATGTGTTTCTATGATGAGCACATTGTTAATTGGAACAAGACTTGATGCCTTTCTCCATTTGAAATAAAATCACTTGAGATTTGCCTTGAAAACATGATGTGGCCAGAATTAGTCTTTTTCTCCGATCTTGTGACCAACTGGATATGCAGATTTAAATCAACACGGTTTGTGTTGTGTTTTATTTAGACTCTTATATTTCACTGAGTTCTTCCGAAACGGATTTCTAGAAATAACTTGGCAAATGGAAAGTGCTGTTGCGCTGCCTGCCCCTATCCTAATATCCGGATTTCGGGGAGGTTTAAAGAGCGACTTGAGTATTATCTGCCCTAGGTGTTAAATCATATCATCAGCCAAGTTAGAACTTATTGATGGAATTAAGAAATATTCAACAAAACCTAGTGGGTTTCAATTCATCTCATTTAATTCCTTTTCAGAATAGAAGTCTCTTTTGAAGAATACATTAATCATTTTTGCTTAGCCTTCATAACTATTCTTAGCTGCTTTGTTGGGAAATCAAAAATACAAATGCTTAAAAAAGTTCAAGATACGACACTCCACTTATTCACAACACAATTGGTCAAACTGATTGGGCATTTTTAAAGGTGAGTGTTCCGATCGTCTTGGGACCCCCCTGAGTTACCCGGAAGTAGTAGCGTTTTGATATCAGTGAAATACCGATTTTTTCTCATTGTCGTCCTGAATTTGAACCCTCAAATCCATTTCATTCCCCAAGATATAAACAAAAAACCGCCGTTTTAGTGGTTACCCCTCCCATATATTAGCACAAGTATTGAATAGGGCTTTGCAACATTGATTCTTACGTTACGGCACCATCAAAACCTAAGTTTGTTTCCCACGTACTTGATGGATTGTATGTACAAGTACCAGTCTCTCATTTCAAGTAAGAACACATCACTTAAACGGACCAGCCACCTTTAAACATGCACCAGTGATAGTTCAATGGGTCGGAAAGAGTCCTGGTTTGATTTTTTTTTTTTATTTGTAATCTGTAGGTATCGTTTGTCTTAATTCCGTTTGCAGCAAAGAGAATTAGTTAGTAGTCAAGTGTAAGATAATCACGATAAACACCCTCAGGTTGGTAAAGATTTTCGGGCAATCCTTGTCACTACAGATTGACCTTAAAAGAGGGACCTACATGTGTGAACCTGTTTTCATTTAACACCATAAACCAGCAGAAATCTTTTAAAAGATTTTGCCAATTTTTGGAATTTGTCTCCCCGCGACTTCAAGATGTCTCTTGCCCAGGTTGCATACTGGAACTCACTTTAGTATATTTTTTCTTGCAAATTTCATTCAAATAGAACAATTTGGAAAAAACAGAATTTGGTAAAGAATTGTTTGAAGCACACTAGTTCAACCTTAACTTGACTAATTTTTCCTACTGGAATGCTTTCATGTTGAAATATGGTCTATTGAATAAACTTTTAAATAACTCATCTTAAAGACATGGCAGAAGAACGGGCCCGTAGGTCCCCCAAACCAACACCCAAACACCCAGAAATAATATTCTCCCTCCAATATTTTTTTCATCAATGTATGCAGGAAGTGTGTTTATAACAAGTCCCAAATCCCAACAATCCCTTTGGGAAAAATATTACTAAGCATTTAAAAAAGTGGGTTTTGGATTAATGGAAATTTTCTTCGCTTGCCGATTTCGGGATGCACGCGGGACCTGCCGCTTGTGTTGGCAACGTGCGTGGTTAATTTTATTTTCCTCATTTTCGCGCGCATGGCTTTGCGCGAAAGTATGGGTATTGAAAAACGCTCACGCTCAGTTTCGACATATCGGATCATTTGAAATTAAGTCGAAAGCATTTGAGGGTGTGATTTGTTTCCATTTTTTTGTAGGCCTATTTATATCATGATGATATTTAGTTTTTTTTTGTTTTGGTCTAGCTTGGATCACTTTTTTGAGACTTTTACATATTCATTGTTCAAATAGTACCTCCTAAATTCTATATAAAGAAGGGGAACCGTCCCTTTTGGTCCCGTTGCATCAACTAGTCCTCTAATAGGTTTCTATAAAGAATTTTATTCTTTATTATGTTCGACAAAGTACATTGAGTGTCGGTGTGAAACGTTCTTTAGGCCTAAGTGTTTTAGATTACAGTAACAGTTCTACCAAGATATAAGTGGTTCTTGGCTACCAGAACTGATCTTTTGTTTTTTTCACTTTTTTGCCAGCCCTGTTGTTCCTTAGCCCCGATATGAGAGCATAACCCGACCTAGGTATTTGCGAAAAACCGAAACGAAACAGAACGCCCAATGGATTACACGCTTATTGTCCGTTATCACTTAGGCATGTGCCATGACGGAATAAAGCGTTAATCCCATGAGTTCTGTTTCGTTTCGTTTCGCAAATACAGTAATCCCCGAACCCTCCATGCGCCAGCAATTTTCAGATCCTTGGGTTTCCTAAGCAAAATCATTTCTAATCAACCTCCGGTTCTAGCGCATATCATACGAGGGGTTCGAGAAAACCTGCAACTTAATATTGACGGGATCGTTAGTCCGAAGGTTTTCATTTTTCCGAGCACGCGGTTTTAGTAGTCACTTTTCCGATCCAAATAAGGTTCGCTATTCCGATGTTATAAAAGGGTTCGCATGTCCAATTTAAAAGGGTTCGTTATTCCCGAAATTTAAAAGGTTCGCTTAAATTCCGAATTAAGCGCAAGGGTTCGCTATGCCAAAACATATGTTGTGCTCTTTATTCCGATTTCAGAAAAAATCGCTTTCCGATTTTTAAAAGAACAATTGATTTGAATAAGACAGTTTATGATAAGATCAGCCTATTTTTAAGGACCGGTAGAGTTACGGTTGGCCAAACAATTTGTTGTGCCAGCTCCACCAAAAACTGAGAAAAACTTAAAAGTTTGGTTTCCGATAAGCTATAAAGGTGTCGCTATTCCGAAACCCAATACCGTGTCCTCTATTCGTTTCAGAAAGGTTCATTATTCCTCCGCGATTATGTTGTTTTCCCCCAATAGACAATTTATGTAAGATCAGTTTAGTATGGTTTAGATGGGGGGTTTAGTGTTCGAGTTTGAATTGCTGTTTGAGGGTATCGGGTTAGGTTTAGAGTGTCAGACATTTGATTGGTGTCCCTCACCACCAAAAACAAACACAGTAAACTTTGTATGTTGTGACATTTTGTTTTTTTTAAGTTTTTTTAAAGTTGAATAAAATGGCCTCGGTAATTATTATAAAGTAGCAATAATATGCATCATGTTTATTGTTCCTATGTGAAAAACAAATTTCGGAATAGTTACTACCTTTTTGAAATTCGGATAGCGAACACGGCATTTGTTTTCAGAGTATGACCCTCTTTCAATATCGGAATGCGAATATTCGACATAATCCCCATATATATAGCGAACATTCCAAACCTTCCGTGGAACGCGTCTAGTTTGAATCGTAATTACCTTTTCACAGAAAAATGGAAATACTATTTTAAAAAAAACTAAAAAATTAAAAAAACACTGCATTTAAAAAGTGAATTAGCGGCTCCGCCAAAATATTTGTCAGGTTTCTGGGACACAATCTATAAATATAAAAATCATTCCCACTGCTGCCGGAGCTTCGTTCCGCAGTCCTTCCATTACGCGCGAAATCATGAAATTTTCGTGATCTAATGCATGAAACAATAACCGGCACCTACTTCGATCCTCCTCCCCCTAAATTCATTGAAATTGGTGCCGTCGTTTGTAGCGCTTTGGTAAATCTTGGTGTGTCGTTTTTTGTTATTTTGAATGATATTTTACCTAACTGTAATATTCATATATTGTTAGTTTTGAAATAGTTGTCCTGCCTCTCTTAAATAAAACAGTGAACACACGATTTAAACGCTGTAAACCACCTAAGGTGGAGTTGTTTAAATGACAAGTGCTTTTCGCTATTTGAAACGAGTGAAAATCACTCTCCAAAAAGGAGTGATTTCACTCATTGTCTGTTTTCTTTCGTTCATTCCTCGTTATTCGGAAAATAATCGGCTCAACGAGTGAAAAATTCACTCTTTGTGGATTGAATTTTTAGTAGAAATTTGCTATTTTAAAGCAAAAAAACACTACATCTTGGGATGTTACAGCCTTATACCGGTGTTTTTTTTCACTCATTTACATTGAGGAGTATATTTTCATAACTGTTTATCAACACCGGATTTTTCAAGCCCAGTGCCCTTAAAGTGCTCCCCCCCTGTTTTACATCTCACAAATAAGCATCAATACCTGCAGACTGTGTTTCAATGATTTTTGGTTAACCAAAGCTGGACAAAATGGCTCAATGGACTTAAATCCCCAGTTTAAAACGTCCCACTTTCGCCCGGTTCTGGGTCTGGGATAGGTAGCCATGTTGTGGACTCTTGTCCTGGATAGGGTACCATTTAACCGATTTAAGCCCTCACTCCTTGAAAAAAGTGGAACCCTCACCACCTCTTCCTACATTCACATTGTCACACCGGGGTTAGAGTTAGAACTTACAAGCTCTTTGTTATCACCATGGAAGCCCCAGCCTTCTTCTCACACATAGCCTTCCCCATCCATATTTCCAAGAATTCCATTAGTTCTATTTCTTCTCAGAAAAGTCTATATATGAAGCAAACCTTATAGACCAAACGTAGTTGAAGCCTGTACTCGTTCAGATTTTTATTAATTTTATCATAACACATACGGGGTTTTCACTAAATATTTAAACCGTGAACTTGTTTATCCGAACTTTGAACAAAAGCAGCGTATCTCAAGACTTCTCTGAATCAGCTATTCTTGGGGTGCCAGTCAAATTTCATCAACCTGGATCCGATTTGGTGGTCTGTGAAGGGGAAGCCTGCCGCGATGATATGCTGTCAGTTCCTCTCTTTCGGCCCCAGACTCCAGTTCAAGTTCAAGCGTTCATCAAATGCTGAACTCATTCTTCCTTTCCGACCCCTTCCGGGTATAAGAGACAATATATATATAAAATATATGAAATTATATGAACTGCCCGATGGCGCAAACAACAGTTATAAAACAGCCCAAATATCCTCCTAAAATCAAATACAATTAAATAATACAATTAATACTTGAACCACTTGTCACAGAATACAAAAATTCAAAAACTAGACTGAGACCATTATTAAAATTTGCAATAAAATTGCCTTTCATAATTTAAGCAAGATTTGACAAAACAAAGGTTTTTTTTTGATGAATTAATATGTTTCCATCACTCTCTGAGTATTTTTGGGCTGATGTAATGATCTCATCTATGTAAGTTTTTACGATCATCGGCAAAAAGGACAAAGAGTATAATGGAATTCGTCACCCCGAAATCACCTAAATTACCAGAGACAATCATGTAATTTGTGGTTATAAATCTTTTATCGTCCTTTCCGAGGAGCTTATGACTTGCACACCTAAATTTAGCGAAATTTATTCTATCAAGAAAGTCTAGTTGAACTAAGTAGGCCTACTGCTCTAGATTGATCTCATTTTTTTTAATTCTGTAATTACAGCACACGATTTTCTAACCCTAGCAAATCACACTTCTGACAGAAAACGTTTATCTTTGATTCAATGTCATTTCAACCACTTTTCATATTATCCCTTCTTTTTTGATCCAAGATATGAAAACCATTAAACTAAATTTCTTTAACTTTGGTAATCCATTCAATCGTTAATGGCGGACAAAAATCAACATGAGCCTGTGTGACGCACGCGAGGCAATACGCGGTCATTCCTTTTATGGTCTAAAACGCGCGCCAATTAATGTAAGCGCAAGCACGCTCGCAAGTTGCGTATTTCCTCAGCCGAATAATCAAAGAATTTTTGCCCCACAAGCTACTCCACACAAAACCGAAAGAGTTGCGACTCTTTTAAAACACTCGCATAAAAAATTTCCCCAAAGGGGATCTTGGCTTTTAATGGAGGTTAAAGTGAATTTTTTTCTGCTTCGAATGATATCAAAACATTGGGACGGGAATATTTTTTCCCCGGGTCTCTCGCTCACGTACCCGGCTAAACAAGTGTGAGTAGGCGTGTAGGAGGGTTTGGGTGAGGGTAGGGGCATTGATCGGTGAAGTGGAAGGCAGGAGTAAGGGAGGTTTGCTGCCAGTCTGAGGTGAATCCGTCCACGCCCTGTTTAATGGGGACAAACCGGATTTAAAAAAAACTGGATTGACTCTACTACTACTACTACGATATGTCAAGTTGAAAATTATGAGCTGTGGATCTTTTAAGGTCCAATTTTCATGCCAACCCTTGAGTCATAAATGCAACATGAGAACCTTCATATGTTAATAGGTCAAAGTCACATGCCCTAGACTCAAAAGGTATCTAGGGTCCAGTTGAAAGTAAAATATAAAATTGTCTTTTACACCCACTTTTCTGTCCATATTTTGCACCAAACTTGAGCACATCTTCATTCTGCCTCTCCATTTTCACCCTTTCCCCCTCCCTCTTTCTCTCTTTCCCCTTAACAATTTTTCCCCTCCGGATGTTTCTCTTCTATTTCCTCTCTCTTCATCAACTTCTACACTCAACCCAACTTTTCTTCTTCCCTTCCTGTACTCTACTACCATTGCCTCTCTAAAATAAAAACGTGTTGAATTATGGCACTTCACTGAAAATTGGACACGTTAAGGGCACTTTCAGGACCCCTGGAGTGAGCATGGGTACCCAACAAAACCCTGAGGAAACTCCCAGTCTCTTACACTTCACCCACCCTTCCCATCCTCCCCTGCCTTGCTCCACATGTACACATAGATGACATGCTCAATAATTTTAGAACTGCTTCGAAGTGCAAGGTTTACATAAAGTGTTTCTAATGAATAGGTGGCAATATTACTGTCTACCTCTGTCTCTACACTTCACTATCATTGTGTGATATGCCCTGACATTTTTAAAAGAGTAAAAAACCAGGAAAGTGCATTTCCATAAGATTGTTAGAGCTGAGAGATAAAAATGTATGTCCATGCATATGCATGGGGTGAACGCATACAGGGTTATAATGTTTGCTACAGCAGACAACGTCAATAACCTGCCCGAGAAGAACCACTTAAATTGTTAAAGAAATTGGGGCAGAAATGTTTAACGAGAAGTAATAATTGCATGTCAGACCGATATGACAGCCCTAAATGGGTAAGGTGTTTTTCCCCTTTATAAAGCGAGGTTTCTACCATATTGTTAACAGTACTCACAGTCAGTGCCTGAATTATGCCAAAGCCCTTGGGCACACCCCAGCAACAATTGTTTCTTCTAATGGGAAATGAAAGATTTTTGGGGTGTAATTTGTCAGCATGTTTATTGGATCATAGTGCATAGGAGCTGAGCTGATAGCGCTAATATTAAGTTTTCATTGATACTTGTTGGAGTTAATGTGTGCGTTTTCAAGGCTTTGGAATGATTACGTGGAGTGAAAGTGGGTAGTTGCAAATTGTACCTTGTGTAAAAATAAAATGTCTTGAGTACCCAGTTGTGTCTTGACAATTAGTAGGACATTTTATCAGACAAGCGCCCTCATTTTTTTCTTGTTTGATTTTGGCATGTTGACATGTTTTGAATAGTTTTAGGAATACAAGTTTTGTTTTGTTTCCTAACTTACATCTGACCCCTGTGGATTATGGGGTACTGCATAATATAATATGAATAATGATGTTTAGAAAAGGGCACTTCCCGATTCTCTGTCTCAATTCCATGAATCACCCATAGATTTTGGTATCATTGTATTTTTGTGTGCCGCCAGCTATGCACTCAGAGGTGCTGGAAACAGGGGGGGTAGGACACGACCTTCTCGATTTGGGCACTGGGGATTTCCAAACGGTAATTTGGGGAACTGCTACGTGCATTTACTATGGCAGTCTCGGTCCCAGTGGCATTAAAAAAATCATCTCTTAAACCTTTGTTCAAAAGATCTTAGTAATATCATGATAAATTATTTTTTTTTTTTTTTTTTTTTGGAGTGAAAGTGGGTAGTTGCAAATTGTACCTTGTGTAAAAATAAAATGTCTTGAGTACCCAGTTGTGTCTTGACAATTAGTAGGACATTTTATCAGACAAGCGCCCTCATTTTTTTCTTGTTTGATTTTGGCATGTTGACATGTTTTGAATAGTTTTAGGAATACAAGTTTTGTTTTGTTTCCTAACAATTTTGTATCTTGTTTCCTAATTCCATCTGACTCCTGTGGATTATGTGGTACTGCATCATATAATCTGAATAATGATGTTTAGAAAAGGGCACTTTCCGATTCTCTGTCTCAATTCCATGATCACCCCTAGATTATTTTGGTATCATGTATTTTGTGGTTCCGCCAGCTATAGCGCTAGAGGTGGCGGAAATGTGGAGCTGGGAGGTCCGCTCGGAGGAGGAAATGTTGACAAGCTTGTAGCCTCGTAGCTTGTTGAACATTGCATTTTGCTTCTAGGAAAGAACAAATTTCTGCACCCCTTGTACCCCTTAGAGTTCAGTGAATGCTGCTATATGTATGGAGAGAATAGACAGATGTTCTGTCCTCATCAACCAAAAGAACCACAAAATTCTAGTTTCTATTCAAGGATTGGTTCAACCCATGAGCCACCACTAATTAAGCACCTGTTCCATACTCGTTTTGGATGTTACCTTGATGCTGCATAATACACTCCAATTGATGAAGTTTCTCTAAGCAAATATTTTTTATTACTTAAAGTTAAGTCCAGAAGATGGTGGTTAAAAACTACAAGTGTTATTTTAAACATCATTCATTTGCTGACATAGACTTGGACTGTCACAATACCTTTTATATATTACATATTTTGGATCTCTGTAATTTCCATCTGCAACTGTTAATACTAACACAAGTGGGATTTTTAAGCATCCATAAAATTATCCCACAAGGTCAGTGGCTGACACTCTCACAGGGAGCCTAACTTCAGACTCGTCCGGCCATCCTCTTGAGGAATTTGTGGGACGGCTTTTAAATGAAAAAGGTGCCACTTGGATGAAACAAGAGATATGGCTTTATTCTGTATTGAATACATGTGAATACATCCCGCTGATCAGTTCCCACGACTACACAACCCTCATTACATCACATTCATATCTGTTTGAAAGTCTCATTTAGTATATTATGACAAGACCCAGAATAAAACAAAAAATACATGGGTGTCAGTGTCGTCTGCCGTCGCGGTTTTGGAATGGGGCCGAAGGCACATTAGGTAACCAATTTCACATGAGGTCACCACCCTGTCACACCACCCCGCCGTCTCCTTTCCAGCGCGTTTATATCATAGTAGCCCTTACAGAACTCATACTGCATGCAATTATTAGGTTTAACTTTTGACCACATACCACACACGCACAGATACACACACACAGATACCGACTACGACCAGAGTATCCTATTTGCCTTCTGAAATTCGTGCGATACACAGCAAATATCACGCAACACTTGACAACTAATATAAATTAATATTTTAAACTGACTGCATACGTATGCACATGTCATTGCAGGCAATTAAGATTTTCTTTAAAAATCTAGTTTAACACATCTCTCTGCAGAATGGGCATATAGAGATACTATAACCTACAACATCCGGACCTTGTAGGCCTTATGGCAAGATTCTCACAATATAATCTAATGATTTTGCATGTCCTTCCGTATATCGTTGCAAAATTGTGTTGCCACTGCTTATAATTGCTCCAACAATAAGACATAATTTGCATGGTCAAACAGCTGTGGGCATGTCTTGCAAGAACAAATTTTCACTTAAAAGGCCACCCTGACTTAGATCTAAAATTAGACTCCTTGGAGAATAGCAGTCAAGGGTTGTGCAGGAACTAAACTCACAAATGTTTTTTTTTTTTTAAAATCAAAAATCTGCAAAGCATGAAATAAAACTCTTACAAGTTTTAAGTAGGCATTACATTTACTTATTTCCATTTTTTGAAGTACCATTAAAGCAAACTTTTAAAACCTCACTGGCTTTGAATCTAAGTGCCATTATCGTAGCTATTTAACTATTGTCACGGTTAATCAAACCACCATCACTTGTGCCTGTTTGCAGGACAAGGAGCCTTTTTAAAGTATATAGAATAGAAGCAAATATACCTCTAGAAGTCCGAAATGTAGTGGACTGCGCTTAATATCGCATTTGATATGCCATAATATTGGTCATCTTTCCAATCTAAAATTGAAACAGATAACTTAAGATACCCAATCCTTTGTTTATTTTCATGGCGACACACTGTCCGTAAATGGGGGGGAGGTTCATGAAATATTAGAAATGATGATACAAAAAAAAAAATTCACTTTTTATTTGCAGATTCTCAAAAATGCTTGGAAAAAAAACACAATTGAGTATTAAGGCTACTTTTTTTTTCTTATTTAACTGTCAAAAAGTCCTTAAGGGGCATGTTCCAATCGTCTTTGGGACTCCCCGATTTACCCTGAACTAGTATCAAATTTTGATATCAGATGAAAGGCCATGTTTTTCTTATTGTTGTCCTGAAATTTGAGCCCTCAATTCATTTTTCCCGATATATATTTAAAAAAATATTAGTACAGTATTGAACAGGGCTTTGCAATATGCATTATTGCTTCTATCATGAAAGCGCAAGTTTGTTTCCCTTGGTACTTGATGGGGCATATGTGTAAGTGCCAGGCTTTCATATAGTAGAGAACATATTAGACATAAATCGGAACAAGCACATTTAAAATAAAAATGAGAGACAAGGGAAAAAACAAATTTCAGGTGGCAAAGTCAAAAAGAAAGTGCAATATCCAAGCAGTGTCTTTAAAATATTGTTGCATGTGTTGAGGGAGTGTTTTGTTAAACAAGGGTACTCTGAAATAATACTCTGGTATTAATCTGAACAAGACTGTCAACAACACCAACATACATCATGGTTCTTATTTTGTGCCTGTGTGTGTATAATTTCAAACACAACAATTTGAATGCCACCATGTAATATTTCTCCTGAAAATGAAAAATGCTTCCATAAGTTCCAATAAGTTCCAAAATGGTATTACAAGATAGTCGTGTGCCCTTCCCTTGAGTTATTTGTTGCCTTAAAGTCACATACCACCTTAGAGTGAATGGCTTGTAGACGTGTTCTGCAGTATATTTCACAATTTTAAAGGTTTCATAACAGTAAAGGATCATTTTCTTGACATTACCCAAAAAGCGGTAATTGAGCAAATGTGATTATTTATCCCCATCTGGGTTATTTTTAGCCAGTGCTTCCAAGATGACAGTTTAATGAGGGAGCAGTTAAATGTGTTACACTCCATCATAGGTGAAGTACATTTAAAGATCTTTCTTTCCTGGGGTGTTTTTGGAATTTTAATGGTTCGTGCTTGATTCGCTAATGGATCTCAAAGCCCAGTTATGGGAAAATTGATGTGTAAAGCTATACCTGGCGTTTTAAGTTAAATTCCCCTTTGTCTGCTGCTTTTAGATGCAATCAGCTCTCGCGTTTTTCTTGGCACGTTAGTTACATCAGACGCAAAAATGCCTCTTTTGTCACGCTTATTTTAACTTGGCGGAAAATATTGTTGTTGCTGGCGAGAGAAATGTTGAAAGGATGGACTGCATTGTATGATTGTCAACTAAGTGAAAGTATATACCTGATTTTTGCATCTGCTTATTGATAAAGAACCTAGTGATGAATTGTGAAGTGTTGATTATCAGTCGCTTTTGTTATTCCAATGTTTATTTGAGAACGAGGGGGACATGTGATCTTAAGATTAATTTGGCAAATTTGGGCATCTCAGTTACTACTTAAGTTTCAAAAATGAATAAATTTGGTGACATGTTACTGTCCCCTGTTTTTAGGGAGTTGGGGATATAAGAATGTGATTCAAGTAATCTGGTAATTACAATGGTGATGCAAAACCTGAATAATTATTGCCATTATAAATATTGGAAGTTGTAGTTTGCATATTATTGCTAGAACATAGCCCCACTCCTTCTGAGGGGCCATTTCATGGTCAGAACAAAAACAATCCGTTTGCGGGCAATTTACAAGGGTGAAAAGAGCTGATTAAGCATTAATAATCTGCCTTTTCCATGCTGCAATTTTTCCTCATTTATTTTTGGGGGGGGGGCATTCTGCCCTTTTTAATGTAGGGATTTGAATCCTACATGACAATCCTTGTAGGGATCACCCTAATTTGAATAAATGTTGAAATATTTTGGCCTCTCATGCAGGGGGACTTTTTTTTTTTGGGGGGGGGGTCCAAATCCAACTTACTAAATTAACTGGCTCTTAACAACTATTGAAATACTTAGGCCCCTATATGTTATGTGAACTTTTTTGGGGGTGTCCAAATCCACTTACTAAATAATGGTTCTTGTTTGTTTTCATTAGACAGTTATGGGTAATTGTATTTCTATATTAATCCAGGCCATAACATGGCACAGAGTGCAATTGGTCATCTTGGTATATCGAGGAGAAGTTCTGATAAGGATTGCGCAACTAGTCCTGAACAAACTGTAGTAGTTTGAGTTGAAGGCTCAGTATTACGATGCCCATTTTCTGACATTCGAAAACTGTTGAGTATATTTATCAGATCTATCAAAAAAAATACAGCAAGAAGAAAGGAGGACCAATTGTAATTAATCGGTAGCAAAGTTGTGTAATTGAATAGCATAAGCAAACAAGTGGATAGAGCAAAACACCATGTTTTGCCTCTAATCTAGTATGCTATATCAATAGGCTGTAAGCCCTTATTAGCTCATATAAAAACACTTCTTTCAGGTGACTGTCCGTCCAAACGTACGCACCAATATTGTTGCGTGCCCTGTGTGCAAACCAACCCTAAAGAAATGTTTAGTTATGATAAGAACTTTAATCCATGGGTCTTATTTGCACTTGCTTAAATTGCAGAGGCACTATGGCATCATGTTTCTGAACTAAGAGGATAAGTTACAAATCCCTTGTTGCTTTTGAAAAAAAAAGTGTTGAGGGTTTTTGATATAAGAAACGCTTTTGTATACATAATGCATTAAGCATTTTTAAGCATGATGCGAACAGAGGCTAACTGAGAAGAATGGTTGAGATTGTTAACCCTGGATATCTACTACCTTCTTACAATATCTATAATTGGACTCATAACATGATATAGCATGTATATAACCTTTGTGAATAACCAAACAAAATAGGACCTTCTAATATCGTAGACATCTTAAAGCTTTTTTAACAATTTTTCACTGTAAATACATTCCTATACGTAAACACACCAATAGGCCAGATAGGGGGTTTAATTTTCTTCACCTCCAGACCTGGCTTATATTAAGTACAGTGAGTTATGATATGCAAAGCCCAGTCATTAATAAGGATTTGCTTTGAGCAATCCCCCTCCTAATTTTCTTCTTGATAAGAATTTTAACAGGTTTAATTGATAAGCAAAGGAGCCATATGTGGCAAGTTTATGCCACTCGTTGTGAGAAAATCGGAGCATGTTCTTAGAGGTGTGCACACCTGCGTTAGGGAAGTTTAAATTTTTCCATCGGATCTTACTGCCAGCATACATGAGGCAAGTTCAGAATCATATGAGTCACCACAATTTACCCCGAGAGGTTAAGAGCAGTAAAGTTTGTAATGATCATGAATGTAAGAGAGATATAGTAGCTATCACATGTCGAGGTAAATTTACTGTCATAGCAAGGCTTTTGTGTTGATAGAACAAAAACAGATAAAGAACCATACTGAAGTTATTGCCAATACCTTTTATCACAGTTTTTCCGGCGAGAATCCACGCTTTTAAAGCGGTTGGCGTGATGCAGTCCATAAGTTCATGTAATTCCATATAATGAATACATTGACTGGCATTGGTGGGGTGATTATATGCATCACGCGGTCTCACGTCATGCCGTGCCAACGAGTAAGTAGTGACAGGGGTCTTGGTTCTAGTCTGGAGTACGTGTGTCTGGCCTGGGTGTGATAATCACTATTACTAATAAAGCTTCATGAATCAGTTAACATTTGCACATGTCAAGCTAAAGCCAATCATTATTGACGTGCATGCAGGCTTAAAGGCTCACAAATTTGCATATTTCCCCTTCCATCATCTTCTTGGTTTGTTTCTGGCGGGGAAATATGCTGTAACTTTTTTTTGCAACTGTTTTCATTCTGCAAACCTCTACAATTTAAAATCTTTGTTCTCGCCAACACTGAAATGGAAGGTTTTTCTTATGATGTGATGGATGAGGGCTTGGCTGAGACATATTGGGGAAAGCTTGTATAATGAGAATATTCCTGCCATAACAATGCCTCATCTGCAGTTGATATCAATTTGGGGAGTTGTTGTAGGACACACTGGCTCACTTTTTATGGCTTCGTACAGGCCTACAAATCCCCAGGACCATGGGACCGCAGGGGGGGGGGAGGTCCCAGAAAAAACTTGATGCAACGGACATGAATTTTTCAAAAGTAAAGAAAAATCACAAAAAAAACCACCCTAAAGTTATACCAAAGGTTCAAATACAGGCCCATATTGCACCATAGTGTGTCAAAATACAGGGCAGCTGTAAGGTCTTTGTGCTAACTGTACTTGTGATGTGCACTTCATGCACATATTTGATAGAAAATTTGGACCCATTCTTTGAAGGTCCCTATGCAGACATAATTTTTTTTTGTATGGACCTGGCCGTCTTCGTATCCAAAAAAGTGACATGAAAAATCAGATGCACAATTTTACATTATGTGTGTGATGTGAAATGATAAAATTTGAACATGTTTGTATGTAATGGTGTGAATAAGAGTTACTCTGTAGATAATTGTTAATCATTCTAGATGTATACACTGTCTTCTTTGTGAGATTAACTTTTGCAAATGTTGTGAGTAGACATGGAAGCACAAATATATTTATGTAGTTGGTTGAATTATTTTTTGACAGATTCTCAAATGTTTTCCACAACTTTTGTCTCGGTAATTGGCATACAGGTGTGATGGAAAAGTGAGGTATCATTTGTGTCAGTGATTTCTCTTCTTCGTTTCTTTCTGCATATGCTAGGGCTAGGTTATGCTTCAAGTGCCTAGTTTCAGAACTTTTCTAGGGTAAGAATCATTTTATTACTTTCTAGCCTTGAAATGTAGGCCTAATATAACCATTTAGCGATTCCAGTGCAGAATGGTGAGGCCACAGTTCAGCAAACATGATTGTGCATTCTGAAATTTAACCATAAAATCTGACTTTGATAGAATACAATATCACCTTTAAAAAAAAATAAGAGTTCAAAATTACTTCATTTGAGGGGTCCAAACAAACTTTAAGTTCTTGTGCGCTAGATTCATTCACTGGTATGCAGACTTGAAGCAATGCTCTCTTCCACCCATTAGCACCAATAGGCTTCGGGAGATTTCAGTGGTTTTGCTCCCTTCTCCCTTCCTAAGGTCCTATGATTTACATTTGAGGTAGGAGCATCAAAGTTGCAATTGGTAAAAATGAGGGTGCTACATAAAATGCATTCTTACCTTGGTGTAATGTAGAGAGAATTGAACATTTCACATTTGAACAGTTCGAAGTTCTCTAGCAGAAATACCTCGGGCAAGTACAAATATACACTCCACGATAGGCACACAGTAGGGAGAGAGTTAACTAATATAACACTGTTGTAGTCACCATGCCGTGTTCTTCAATAGAAAAGTGATTTGTCACTGTGTGTTATTAATGGTGTTCAGTGACAGGCTTGCACCCCTTTATGGGCAGCAATTGTCTTTCTGATGCACTGATTTGCAAATCATGTGAGACCGCTGTTCCCCACCTGGTATCTGTCAATCAAGTCATGGGACAATTGGTTTACTTTCCTTGGAACTTCACATCCCACTCACATAGCCTAAATTCTGTTGGCCCTCTATTTTCCACCTGTGAATACACATATCACAAGCTGGATTTATTAGGCCCTCTCTCTTTACAATGCCTATTCAGGATACCCTGGATTTTGGCCCTCTGTCTTACATTCTTTCCCAATCCTGGATTATTGGCCCTCTGTCCTTACATTCTATTCACATGCCTGGATAGTGGCCTCTGGTCTTACATCTATTCACATAGGCCTGGATTATTGGCCCTCTGTCTTACATTCCTATATTCACATGCCGGGATTATTGGCCCTCCTGTCTTACATCTATTCACATATCGGCTGGATTATTAGGCGCCCTCTGTCTTAGCTTCTATTCACATAGCCAGCCTGGATTATTGACCCTCTGTCTTACATTCTATTGCACATAGCCTGGAGTATTGGCCCTCTGTCTTACATTCTTTCACATGGGCCTGGATTATTGGCCCTCTCTCTCTTAATTCTATTCACATAGCCTGGATTATTGGTCCCGCTGTCTTACATCTATTCACATAGCCTGGATTATTGCCTCTGTCTTACATTCAATATTCACATAGCCGGATTATTGGCCTCCTGTCTTACATTCTATCACATAGCCTGGATGTATTGGCCCTCTGTCTTCATTCATATTCCCATAAGCCTGGTGATTGGCCCTCTGTTTATTCTATTACATCGCCTGGATTTATTGACCCTCGTTTACATTCTATCACATAGGCCTGATTACTGGCCCTCTGTCTTACATTATATTCCACATGCTGGATTATTGGCCCTGTTTCTACATTCTATCACATAGCCGGATTTGGCCCCTGTCATTACATTCTATTCACATAGCCTGGATTATTGGCCCTCTTCTTATCATTCTAGTCACCTAGCCTGGATTATTGGCCCTCTGTCTTACATTCTATTCACATCGCCTGGATTATTGGCCCTCTGTCTTACATTCTATTCACATAGCTGATTATTTGCCCTCTCTCTTACATTCTATTCACATCGCCTGGATTATTGGCCCTCTTCGTAATTCTATTCACATAGCCGGATTATGCCGCTCTGTCGTACATTCTGTTCACATAGACCTAGATTTTTGTCCCTCTGTCTCAATGCCTCGAACTGTTCACCGTTATTGTTTATAATGGGCAGCAACCTCTTATTTTCGTCTGATTACCGAATAAAAGCACGCAAGTGTGCGGACACTGTTTTCGCACCTACCGAGGTCAAGTTCCATAAAAATATTAAAGCTGCTCACTTACTATTTGTTAATAAAAGTCACAAGCGCCTTCGAACTACGAACAATTATAGCCCACGCTATTTGGAAGCCATTTTGAAAACTGCAAAAACACTGTTCCACCGATCTTTTGGCTACGATAAACTTTCCTGCATCCAACCACAGCCTGACGAGGGTTCTTAGGATGCAATAAGGATCATTTTATGAGGGCCGCCTGGCGAAGTAAACGCGAAGTGCATTTGGGTCGCATGCTGGGCCAAGTTTTGTGTGAGGTCTTGGCGTAACATTCCGCCCGCTAGTGGCTTGTTAAACTAAAGGGCCGGTTGACCCTAGCCTTTTATTACACAAACCTCTATGCTCGTCGCTGATTCCACAAATACTACTACATGATATGCTTCCTTGGGTTAAAATTGTAGCACCCAGTGCAATGTACAAACAAAATATAACAGAGGCGATCATTAACAACGTAAATAAAACTTTATTGATATATAATAATTGCTTGTTTTGTTGCAAATTGATGTAATTGGATTCTTTTAATATGTACTTTGTTGAATAAATATTTCCCCGCAGTCGAGGAAAAGGAAAGTATCTTTATGTTAGTATTTGGCGTAAATGTAGTATTGCTTTGTCGCGGTCTCCGTTCAAGTTTTTCAAAAAGTCTATTTTAATTTGAGGAGTGTATATTACACACACTTCAAGTGATTGTTTAAATACCTGTTTTGAAGAAACTTTTGTATTGAAGTTTATTTTTTGTGAATTGTGGTGTTACTATTATTATCATCAAGTCATTTCTTTCAATTCACACACACAGTATGCAATCAAATTATACTGCTAATGACATAATCTTATTTTCTTTCTCTTGTTTTTATCAGGGCATCACAATGGCAGGTCCAAATGTCCCAGAGTGAACCATCCACGCTTGCCATGAACCGCACGTAAATCACAGCACACCATAACTGCTCAGGGACGCCTTTAAAAAAAATGAGGCAGAGAGAGTGACAAATAACTCTCCTGGAAGCTTTTAAAGGGGAGCATAGATTGGTCAGCTAAAAAACAAAAACCAAAAAATTATCAAGCAGTCAATAGGATCTAAAGAAATATAGAACAGACATGTCTTCTGTTCCTTGCAATACTTAATTGATCCTGCCAAATCCGATTGTGATAACATCCATAAAAATGGTCAATATAGCATGTAACGGACAGACTATGGAGCGTTCTAAGGAGAGCTTCAAATCATTCTCCTGTGGTGATTAGGAAGAGATTAGGAGAGCATTGCTCTGCACTCTGCAGCACCTTAAAGGCAGTCACATGAATAACACATGAAAATCTATATATAGTATTAAAGTGTAGCATTTTCGCCAGTTTACACTCGCCAGTGTATTAATACATTTTGATTAGTGAGAGTATAAATAATTTGTTAGACCTCCTTTGGGTGAATAATTCGGTTCAAGGCAGGGAGTAAAATTACAAGTGGAATCCAATCTTGTGTGTGTAATATGCAAATTTCATAAAGTTTACTGAAGTGTTTCAAAATTTTTGTACGTTTTGGGAAACGCCTAAAATCTTACACATTAGTTGTAAGAATGGGGTTATGGGGAGAGATCTTTGAAAATTTGCGTAAGTTTAGGTCCCCCCATTTCACTTTTGAATTTAGGTTCAGACCTTGCCTCCTTGAAGTTGAGCACCCTTGGTACAAACAAATTCCAAGAAAGAAGGATCACTGTGAATTTGCCACATTTCGCCACTTCTTCGCAATGAGCCAAAAAGAGAGATGTCAAAAAGAGTTTAATTACTTGTATCATCTCCCCAAGTAGCTTTACATTTTGCGGTAAATAAACTTTAATATTGAATTAGATAGTGTCAAAGATTAACATTTTCTCTCCTGTGGCTAAGTCAATTATCCGTAGCTGATAAGAGTAAGAGTGCATTTTATAAGAGTTACAGAATTTAAGTGCATTTGCTGTATAGGATGGCCTAATATATTAATGGTTGTGTTTTACAATCAGGCTACCTCTTGGCGGAACACACAATGTGACCCATAAAAACATGTCTAGACTTTTTCATAAATGATACTATGCCGAACACTTAAGACCACCAAAAGCACAACCTAAGCTGCAAAGAACCCATTTGAAATGCTTGATGACAAAAAAATATGAACATTATGTATGGAAATTGCTTAAAATCAACCGTCTCATTTGATGAAGTTATTTTTTGAGTAGAACCAGCACTATCTTAAAGAACATTTTGGGACAACTTTCAACATTCAGGAATATATTTGAAGCAAGGTATTAATTTCCAGAAAACTAGAAGAATGTGACCATATCGTTAATGTGTGGTGCAATTTGAAATTTAGGTGGGAAATTCCGTCAAAAAATGTCCTCTCCCCTTTCCGAATTTAGGCCAATAAAGCTTTAACTAAATTGCCATATTGATTTGTGGTATTTTCTTTACAAAACTCTAGTTTATGTGTTCTAATACATTTGTATATAACACCTTGGTGGCTACCCTTAAGTTTTTCCTGTCTGACATGATCAAATGTTAGAAGTCAGTGTTTTCCGTCAAAATCTTTCCTTTCCGCAAAAACATGAAGTTTGACTAACCATAAAAATTGTTTCCTTAAGACCTCCAAATCTCCAAATTTTGAAACCGCTGTGATTACCTCTGTATTACAAAATATAATATGAAAAAAACACAGCCTTTGTTTTTTTCTCCCAATGTTAGAAGGAATGAAGTGGTTTCTGTCAAAAAGCGTGTCCTCTCTGAAAACTGTACGTTCGTTAATGCAAAAAATTGTTTTCACGAAGATGTGACGCCTCAAAATTTTGGAATTATACATCTCAACTTGCTACAATGTACAAACAAATCATTTTGAAAAGCAATGCATGATACTTCAATTTTCACCCCAAAAGAGACATCCCGAGGTACCCGATTGTAAACAAAACCCCTTAAATCTTTTGAAGAGGGTTTACCAATCTCTTGGAAAATATTTTGAAGAAATCTAAACATACAAATCATTTTGTCAGTCCACTGAGAGTTAAAAGATTACTCTGGCTTACAGTACATAATTTTTGGATTCGTACTTCTTTCTGAGAAAGTAATTAGACATAATATTATATAGAGGCTCGAGAACCTGGCGAGCATAGAATTAAATAAAACAAAATAACAAAACACGGTCTCTAACCCAGTCCTCTCGCTATCTAGGCCACAGGGGACTGTGTGGTTCTTGATAACCAGTGAATTTAGTCTTTAATTTCAGAGTTTTCACAGCGGACATAATTAGTTTAGAAGGGTGGGCCTAATAGGCATGAGTTCTAGCCGAATCTATATTATGTCGGGTTTGAGAGCGTGTAATTTTCCTCTTAATTCTGTGTTCGCAGTTTTCTTCTTTCTCCGAGCCTATATATAATGTCGTTCTTTCAGAGAATTCTCTCATCAGACACAGAACTTAAAAGTAACACTTTTTTCAATTTGTCATCTAATGTGTGTGTATTACAAGCAAGTTACTGAGCATTGCCCTCCTTAAATTATTTACTAAATGTGGTGATATGTCAGCTTATTTTTCTATACTTCACGTATATCCAGTTGATAGTATGTCTGTGAAGACAGTCCATTTAGGGAGTTTAGCCATGAAATTCAAATCATGCTGCAAAATCTTGGAGGGTGCTTGCTTCAGAAGAGGCTTGCATGCTTTTATTTGTTTTTGTATAATTTTATAAGTAGAACGCTGATGATCAAATTAGGCATCATTTTTATAAAATGAAAAACCAGTATATTGTGTGTTTTGACTATGGCCTTACCTGACAAGACTGTACAACATGAATACAAGTCTTAACTACCTTAAAGGGTAAGAGCGCACAGAAAATATTACAAAATACAAAATTAGCTGTTCTAGAATCCTTTCTTATTTATATAAAACAATTTGATGTTTTATAATGTGTAACAATTCCAGGAGAAAATATCCTCCACTTTAGGATGACAATGACATCCTTTGTTGAAATTTTCCAAATCATTTTGATAACACCTTAACTAGATGTGGGCAAAATCCACCCATGAATTGTGAACTTTAAAAATTGCACCAGCAGTATTCTTGTGTTGGTTATGATTAGATAATCTGATCATTTCCCTTTCCTCTACAATCGCAATCAATAGATGAAGTTGTTTCCTTGTCAAATATTCATCGGTATTTTTAATATTTGGAAGGAAGTTTCTCATGACAATTGCGTTATTATTCCTAATAAACGGTGCTGGCGTGCTGGCGTATTTTGCAACTGTTTTGGCATAGCCCCTCAAGGTCTGCTGCAGATTTGAGCTTGTCAGGTCGAGAGAGCTTGTCATACGGTGGCCAATTTGACAAGTTAAATGAGCACCTCTAGGGAAAGTTGCCATTTTTCATTTGGCTCCTATTTTGCTACCATATCTGACAATCTGGCTTCATGTTACATGGCCTAGAGGGAGCTGTTACAAGCCATAAAGGGCTAGTTTGTGCAGCCCTCTAGCATGCTACCTTATTGTGTCTGAAGTGAAATGTTTGACACACATCTATTCTTTTCAATGGCTATGATAATATAAAGGGGAAAAGTTAAGTTACAACTTACAAAGAAGGAAAGCCTTTGGTATTAGGTATGTAGGTTGTGTGTTTGTTAATAGATGTTAAATGTGGGTTGTAGATGAATCTTTCAGTTAGCGATGATCAATCTATTGTGTTATAGCATTGTCCGATGTCAGAGGATGTATTGAATCCATCCCACAATGCACCAGTTGGGAAATTTCACCTCAATAAGGTCATGTGATCCCTCATACAGGCCTTGATGTTTAAATAAAAGAAATTGTCAACCATTATATACTATTAATACATTTTACCTTTATAAATATACTCAGAATATTATTAACCTCATATAACCATACATACTATATCCTTGGCATGCTTGAATGAAGTTTACATCTACAAGTCCCTGTACACCATGTATATCCGGAAGTTCACTTAAATCAATAGTACAATGTGAAATAATTATGTGAAAATTGGATCTTCTCTGCGAGAAATTTGAGGTTTTTCATTTCTTTCCCTAAATAGACAGAAATGTTAAATGTTCAATGAACATTTGTATCTAAATTAACTCACTACTCTTTGCTATTCAGAATTTATGAAAAATTGATGTCATGTAGTTTGGATTTGTGATTGAAGTTAACAGCCTTTATAAGTATTTTGTTAAACAGAAGCAAGGTAATAATACACTTTTCCCTTGAAAATAAAAAGAAAATCACATTTTGAAGGAAAGGATATGGTATTGGTTTAAAGAGATAGTTGTCAAATATTATGAGCTTATGCAGATTATGAGTGATTTGACTGTGATGTACATTTTTTGCCAGTAGACTAAACTGACAAGCAACAATATCAACCTTACCTTGATCATGTTGGGTCCCAAATGTTTCAAATCGTCAAGATAATGAGTGTAAATAATGGGATAACCAGCAATGCATATGACATGTTGCATTTGATTGCCATGAAAGATTAAACACAAAAAGCTAACACATTAAAAGTGTCGTATAGGTACTGCCCCCAGCATTCTATTGTCTCCCGATAATTTGCTCAACGAGCTTGTGGAAGGAAAAGATGTCCTACCAACAGCACCATGTTGCAATATCTTGTGAAGAAGTTATTTTGTTGAGAGACTATTGCTTCATTATTTGTTTCAGAATTATGGAGGCATGAGGCACCACCAAATAACTCAATGGTCCAGGAGCATTCCATTTTCAATGTGAGTACATACAGGGATTCTATTTACACAGGATTTTGGGTGACTTACACACGAAAGTGCATTTTGACGACTTATTTCTATAATCGAGGCAGCAAAGAAAATATGAACTCACTGAATCCTAATCTACAAAAAGGCAATACCCAGTTGTATTTTCAATTCAAATATGACTGCTCTCAGTATTTAACTCCATTTACTACCGCCGATTTTTTGTTAAACATATTGTTATTGATGCATGTAGCCAATCATAGACATGGTAATAAATACTTAGCCTTATGTATCCGATATTAAAGATCTATTTTGATTGGTTACCAGAGGTTATATCATGTTCTATCCCATGTAATGAGCCAATCAGAGATACTGTAAGAAAGTGGTAGACCCCATTGAGGTTACCTTTATTTATTGCTGTATTTTTTTTTGGGGGAAGATTGCATCAGTATTGTGTGTCAAAATTTCTTGTTATTTAGCATGATTAACAGTTTGACTTATTAAAAAAGAAAAAGATTAAAACGTAATCCCCATAAATAACCAATTTGTTAATCTGAATAAAGATATACAGTGTTCTAATTTTCCCATTTTATAGTCCAATTTAATCAGTTTTTCAACTGAATGGAAACATTATTCTTCCACTCACCAAAACCTCCAATTTGTAACTAAAAAGCTATGTTCTAATTTTCCTATTTTTGGGAGATTTCTTAAGTTGACCAGTTTCAAAACCGAATGGAGCAAACTTATCTTCCACCGTCACAAAAAAAAAAAACAAAAAAACTAAAATCCCCCATTTATTAATCAAAAAAGCTCCAATGTTCTAATTTTCCCATTGAGATTTGCTATCAGTTGACTAAAAGTTCAAAAACTGAAAGGCCAGCAAGCATTATCTTCCACTCACCATACCCCAAATAAACAGTTTATTAATCTAAAAAAAGCTATCTAAATTGTGTTCTATTTGTTTTCCCGTTTTATAGTGAGATTTGCTTCATTGGACCAAGTATAAAAATGGAATGGAAGCAAATTATATCTTTCACTCCCCATAACAACCCATTTATTATCTAAAACTACAATGTTTTCTAATTTTCCCATTTTGGATTTGCTTCAGTGTGACTCATTTTTAAAAGCAAATTGAAGGCATCCATTACCTGCAACTAAGTGTTTCTGTAGCATTCAGTCATGCGGGTGTTTGGTATCTTAACTGCCTTATAGCACAGTGCAAAGGAAACACCAAAGCTTCACATAGATTGGATACCATTAATGTTGTCACCGTCATTTCATCTGGCTCTCCAACACTCAGTATTATCTCTGATATAAAACAAAGAAGGAAATCAGGTCGTTAGTTGGTTGAATACGGGTCCCGATTGCTCCATTTTATTGTCATAAAATGACCGGCTTACACAGAATTGTGTGGTTTTGTTTGACAGAAGTGGGCACTAAGCCTTAGAAATAGTTACGTCTCTGTTTTCCACATAAACTGGGTGCATGGTGTGAAATTGATGGACATAGTTGGGATTCAAGTGTTCGAATAAAAGTGATATTTTGATCTTATCAGTAGCAGAATTGTTTTCAAGTGCATTTTGAATCCAAAACAATATCTTGCGTAACTGCTTGCAGTATGAAGGGAACATTTGCATTCGGCGGCTTTCTATTTGCCCTCCTCGCAGTGCTATGCTGAAACTTAGCTGGTAATAAAGAGTCCAAACATTAACCGGAGCACGTAGGAGCTTTTAGGAGATATTCAAGCCTCCAAAATGATCTTAGAAATGTTTTTCGATGCAATCTGATAGGGTGATCGGCGTATATCGGATTACACACCGTATTATTGTTTTCAGGGGTCAACTTTCCTGATGCAGGGGCTTAGACTATCAGTCCGAATCATTGTAGGAGTGATTTCTCTTTACAAGCATATAAGGAGGAGTACAACTTTGTCTGGTCAAGGGCAAACAGTCAATTCACTGATTTAATATGTGGAATATGTTACATCTGCAGGGAGTAATTCAAACAGTGCTTCATATATCATCGTATGTTTGTGTGCAGGTTCCATATGGTTTTAATATCAGATCATTTTTTGCCATTATTGTGGGTTCTCCATTGGTTTAAATGTGACTTCCCCTCTGGTTTCCATTGAAGAAATAAGACTGCTAAAAACTGGCATATACCAGCTAACAGTAGAAATGGAAATCATCCGGTATACACTCTGGACTTCATTGAATTCCACTAGTATTTCATGGCATTTATTTTCCAAAAATAGTATAATGCTAGTTGTAAACAGTCTAGCAGGTTTGACCAACAACATTGTAATGTAATAGACATAATCACACCTACACTAGTCCATATTTCAACTAGATTGAAAAGAATGGACCCACACATCCGGGATATATAATTTTCTGGCAGAACATTTTCAGATAATCTCCCAATTGTGTCAATTACATCTTGTATTGTTTGCATTTCTTTTTACCATGCAGGGCTGGTCCTGGTGGTCCGGGAGGGCCAGGGGGACCAGGAGGGCCGGGGGGACCAGGTGCAAGAGGTCCTTGGAATCCCAACACATCAACGGTAAGTGTGCAGCACATGACCAACTTTGGTTTCATGTATTTATTTAATTTTAAAAGTTATTTTATTTTGCTTTGAAGGATAATTATGTTGCTGTACTGTGTTGGCCTTTTATGAGGTAAAGTTTTTGTCATACCCCAAACCTACCAGACCCAAACAGTGTTCTAACCCCTATACCATTTTGCTGAAATTCATTCAAAAATGATTTGAGGCTCAAGTGAAAATAGTTATTCTCAACCTAGACAGACCTTAATTTTCACCTGAATGTAGTCTTGGAATACCTACCCAGGCCAGGAGAGCATGTCAACCCTGTCAACCCTGTCAACAGAGAACTTCAACAAACTACTGGGTTATATGCAATGAAAGTGTGAAAGTGGAGAGGAGAGGAGAGAAGGGTCTGAATGTGAAATGCATACCACAATGTCAATGACAAAAGACAGTGAACATCACAAAACTTTAAGATGTTGACTGTCTTTTGACATTAACATTGACTGATCTCGCTTGCACCCTATGGATTTCAGACCCTATAATAAAAATAAAGCCCAATATATATATTTATCATTTTTAAATGATCGTTCTTTTAGCCCAGTTTGTGAGCATTATTGTGGCTCAATTGATCTTTTCACACTGAAAAGATTAATTGAATTTGCGATCGATCACCATTTTGTAGACTTCAGATCAGCCACCATATTAATTGTAATACTTTGGCAACTCTGACACACACGTCACTGTTGTACCTAAAGTATTAACACATGTACAGCTGTTGTGCTTGTGCAAGAGATTGTGTTGAATCTCTGCTCTTTGAAGATGTACACAGTACTCCTTGTAACTTTAAACACAGGAGTCTTTTTCAAGTGAAACTTTGGAATTGCACCTTGGTAAGTCTTTGGTAAGATCTATGCAATAGGCAGCCACGCTGTAAGGGAAGAAAGCCACATTACGTCCTGTTAATAAATCCCAGAGATGTTTACAGGTGATCTATTATGCTTATTGGGCAAAGATGATTTTATGTAAATCACCAAGTGTGATGTCATATAGCATAGGGTCAATTGGTTGTGGGTTCAAGTCCAGCTGCAGCCAATATGTTATTCACTTGGGCAAGGCAGTTTACCTTGATTGCCTGTCTACCCAGGAGTGAAATGGGGAGCATTTAGGAGGAATATCACAATTTAAGTGGCTGATTGGCCAGCAGTAAAACCTAAAATGAAGCGCCGTGATTCTGATGATTTTTTGATGGCAGCGAAATAATAACGGCCTTGTGCTTTATATCCTTATGTAAAAGGCCCGTTATGAATTCCAGCTTTTGTTGTTATTTGCACACAAAAATCCCATATTGAAATCTCAGTGACCTTTAAGTTGAAGCATACATCTTTTATTCCATTCATCACGACTAAGGCGCCTCAGCTGTGTAATAATGGTAGATGATATTTGCCAGCTGATAACTTATCTCTAAAATCTTGAAGACAAGAACTTCATATTTTCTATTTTAAGATGAAAAATTGCTAGGTGAATTACTTAAGAAAGATATAAATATGTACAGATAGAACCATAGAATGTATTTTTGTATATTACATATGCCAGTTAAAGCAATAAGTTCTGCCGTTAAATTACAATGGGGGATCCCGATTCAATTACAAAATCACTTCTTTTATGAAAAATACATATTTTGAGCATTACCATTCGCAGGTATAGTTTGCTAAACAATTACCAACACAACTGAAAAAATCTCAAATTTTGAAAATTGGGGGCACTCTTAAAAAATGTGCTGTTATTGCTTTAATGGTCATCAAGGACTAAGGAGATGATAACCACAAGTTGGCTGAATCAATGCAAGAGTGTAATTATGTATGACAATAAAAGTACATCTGAAATTTGTTTGAGGTTGTATGGCTGAGGGCAAGTGGTGTAGTTGACATTTTTATCCCTTGAAATGCAGTAGGGGGATTTTGTGAGAGCATGCATGCCCGTATGTATGTATGTTCCAGTTTGGTTAGGTTTTTGTTTTTCAGGTCTTCTTCGAAAAAATGAAGTCCGATTTAAACCAGACTTGGGGTTAAGGTGCAATAGGGGTTCCTTCATATGTGGATGATGCCCAAGGTCAAAGGCCATATGAGGTCATGTTCCATACGGGGGATGACCCAAGTTTACTTGCTGTATTTTTTGTTAGATCAAGCCTTATTTCTGCAAGTGAATTTAAAGTCAAACTGATAGTTTACATAATATGAAAGCTCTGTTTAATAGATTTGCAAAAGAGCCTAATGGTAGTCATGTAAACAACAGTTTCTAGTTAAGAAAATATAAAGAATCTGTTGCTTCTCCAGAGAGAGGACATCTTGAAATATCAAGTATTTGTATTCCATATGCATTAAAACAAGATCAACAAAAATTGATTTGTATTCTTGATTGCATATTTTTTTCATTTCATATCATCATTTGGATAGATAAATTATTCACAGGCATCACCGGGCAGCTATCCCGTAAGTGAACTTGACTCGGAGTAGGACAATTGCGACTTTTTAAGTGTGTTGGTGTCGTAGCTGTATCTGTAGTTGGTTTTGAGTATCTGTGTAAACTGCAAGTTCGTGTGGTGTCATGCATGTGTTATATGACTGCATGCTTATAGCAGGTGGATCAGTATCACTCAGTTTGAATGTACTGTAATACAAGACAACTTGACTTTGTAAAACAAGTGTTGTCCAATGTTTCACTATTTTTTTTGCACTAAACTTAGTACTCAATTCACCAACATGTGATACATGTTGAAGCTTTGCAGCATGTTAGGGGACATCATACAGTTTTGCTCAATGTTAAACCTTGTGCAACTTTGAAAAGAAATGTATGGGTCTTAGACACACACAAGTAACATTGTCATACATATTCTGATGAATACTTTAGTGAATCCTTTGCTCAAATGTACTATTTTAGGCTACATTCCATGTCTAGATCACAACTTGCTCAGCACAAGACTCGTAATAAAACTACATTTGCTGAAGTGTCTTTCATAAAGTTGCCACCTTTTCACACATCAAAAGCGTCACAACGTGCAAATAAAGGTGAAGTCTTTCAGATGGTTACTAGTGTTGTGAAGAGAGCAATTTTGGTTTAGAAAATTACAGAAAAGTAATAAATTACCCTTTGGATTGAACCTAAAAGAGGGTTAGGATTGGTATACTGTTCAAGAGAGAAGAACAGAATTTGTTCTTTTATTCAATACCCATGTCAAACAATTTTTGCTGTAGGCTTCTGAGGAAATTGGACCAAACAATAGCAAGAAATTCTATCATACAGTGAAATAATGAACACCAGGCTCTCTCCGGGTTTCACAATCACCTGGAATTTTTAAAGCACTACTTGTTTGAAAACCATTTTTGTGATTACCTGGGTTGTGGGGTGCGTATCTGCTAACCAATCAAACTTGATCTGGCCCAGCCAAGCTACACCTACCCATCAAGTTTCATGACCATACGACCCCCGGCCTCCAAGAAAAGGGCAGACAGATAGATACATGTGGCCTATTATAATATAGATATAGGCTCAATTAGTAGGGTAGCAACATTATGTTCAAAGAGCATACACATACTATGAAAACATGAATACTAAAGAAGTTAAACAATGAAAATGAGTTCGTGTCACCTTAACTTTTAATGTTAAACTTGCAGAAAAACTTTGCATGTCAGTAATTTATCCAAACCTTTTAAAGTTTAACTGCCAATCTTCCCAATCTTGCAAAAAGTACTGCTATTTGCCAGAATTGGTTGTAAAACATATTTTTGTGTCTGTTTGTTGTTTCATTTCATCAATAGGTGATTTATGTTCATGTTGTGTGGCTTATAGTATTTATATTGTAAAATCACAGTAAATATTTAACAGAAAATAAAAAGGATTTTTGAAAGGAAAGTGGCTAAAATGTTTAAGTGGTTTGCCAAAATTTCTTTTGGCAAACTTTATGCATACGCACACAAAAACGATCCTTTGTTACATTGATCAACAGTCATGAAGGGAGCATAGAACACATGTAGGTTTCATTTGTTAAGATGGGATTTCACAGACACTGTATAGCCTGATATCTTTGCAGAGTATTTTGATTTTTCAGTGATGAACACTTTTTTGGGCTGAGCACTTTTTTGAGCTTCTGCTTTTGTACTTTGAAGTACTAATGCCCATGATATACTTGCTGTCGCAGCGTGCGACTGTAAAATCGCTAGTGAAAAAATGCTAGTAGCGTTTTGTCAATCGCTTCCAACGTCAATGTCGCTTGGAGCGTCGGAGCGATTGAGTTGAATTCAAGTCAACTGGCTTGCGTCAAGTCGCTTGGGTATGCTAGCGACTTATCGATTAAATATCGGCAGTCGCTTTTCCAATAAGCGACGGAAGTGATGTCATAAAAAAGTCGCTACGCTCCTTGCGACTGGAAGTATATCATGGGCATTAATGTGCAAATCAAATTAAACATTGCCATTGGAGTCAGAATGTACAATGTGGAAATAAGGCAGTCTATTTTACACAGTGCCATACAGTACTGTGTATGTGGTGAAACATTAGAGTTCAATTTAGAACAACACACCATTGCTAGGATCAGTATGAGCAAGAAGAGGTATAGTGTTCTTCCCACAATGCAATTCTTCCAATACAATTTTTGCATTGGTTGTCACATGAATTTATAGTGACAAAAAGTGCCTAAATGAACAGAACTCATCCCAATCTTGCAATTTAAGCACTTTTTGTCACAGTAAACTCATGTGACAACCAGTGCAAAAATTGTAGTGGAAGAAATGCATTGTGGGAAGAACACTATACCTCTTATTATGAGCGTCAAGTTTATTGAGACTTTCTCAAGTTTAGAACATAGTAGCAGATTTAGATCTATTTATTTATCCTTGTAATTGCTTGCATATATTGCTTGCTTGGAGTTATAATAATTATAGTTGGGTATTGCACAATTATTTTGCTCTACAGTTTCAAAAATAATTACAATTAGTTACTCTATCATTTCATTGTACGTAATGTAGTGAGAAGTGTTTGTATGTAAAGGTGCCTGCCTGCAAGTACCGTAGTGTCACTAAAGCTGATTTGCACTTGTGATCTTGTATTAGGTGTTATTTGTATTGTCTGGTACGTATAATTGAATCAGGCTACTCTATTGTACAATATCACTTGAACATTACATTTGGTTGTATGACTACACTCCTTGAAAAGATGGTTGCAACGCTTGATAAAATTTATTGGAATCATCCCTCAGAACTGAGATCAGACCTTGACAACAAAAATAGTTCCACATTATTTTGGAATCCGCATTAGGTTTGAGTGATGCATACTGAGTAAAGTTTCCATAGCATGTAAAATGCACCCTAGTGCACAGCAGTAATTTGCATGTAGTTGTGGTACTGGATTAGTTTGTATACACTATGTGGTCATTCTTTTTATCTTTTTGGTGTTCAAAGGTGTTTTTGTGTTACTCTCCAGGTCAAAAAACAAGCTAGTTTAGTACTGTGTTGTACAATAAAAATAGATTTTGTTCAGAGTGCCTATAGTCTTAAAGGTCCCAGGAAACGTACTCCAAATCTTTATGGGACATTCCATTCCAATAAGCAGGGCCAGAAAAAAGAATACACTACCAGTGACATCATTAGTGAAACTATTGATTTTCAGTCAGTGTCATGAATAGATTCACACCAGTCACCTGGAATTTTCTATTACTCTCTGAAAAATCAATGGCACCACAAATGATGTCATCACCAACCCAAATATTGAATGCTTTCTGGTCCCGCCTTGTAGACTTGACACAAACCACATTTATTCTATTTGCATTTCCTGGGACCTTTAAAGGGGCATTTCATGATCCACAACCTCGTGCCTCCAACTTACCTAAAAAAAGTTGAGGATTTTATTTCATCTGAACCGTTAGCTTTAGTAATCCATGTGTACCTAATCTTATGAGCATATTTGGTTGTGTCTGTAAGAAATTCGCAATTTTGTATTTTCAGTGTGTAAACAACAGAAATTAGAGCATTATGGGACCATGGAAACAAGCAGTTGCTCATAACACAAAACCGCAAGATTGGAATCAACTAAAGTTTTGTCAATAAGCTTTTATCAAGGATATCTAGTGAACAATGAATAAAATAGAAGGTGCTGGATTCATGAAATGCGCCTTTAATTCAGGTGGTATCAGGTCAGGACAGCTTTCAAATCTGTTGGAAATAACATGCCAAGATATATTGCAGATGAACCCAGTTTAAAATTATTCACTTGGAATCAACTGGGTTCAACTAAATTGGAATGGAAAGTTGGGTAATTTTTCAACTGAATTTCAGCTACTTTCACATGATTTGTACTGGGCCAAGCTGGATTTTTAAACCCAGTTAAAAACTCAGTTGAATCCACTTAAACCAGTTCAACTCACTGGCCAGAACTTACTGCTTGGTAGGTTCAATTTTTAATACAGAAATTGGACACTTTTCAGCTGCAATTCCAATATAGACCAGGAAGGGTTGTTTGGTAACAGTTATGCAATAAATCCAAGTATATTAATTGTACTAGTTTCATGGGTCCATCTTATCATTTCAGAAGGAATTATTGCACATGTCATAATTGTGAAAGTGGGCTGTCACTGGTATTCATAAGCTGATCATGCAGCTATTTCTAGACAGATTAGAGTAGCCAGTGGCAACAGTATCATATCTTTATCATTTTCTCATGCAGAGAAAGAAGCTAACTACATTTGATAAAAGTTGGATTTTTTGTAAAACTCAACCCTTGTCTACCAAAGGGGGGGTGGGAAGCTGGTTACCACCCCCTTAGGTTTTTACACCTTGCTAAAAAAAAACCCTTTTCGCTTTTCGGTGCCAAATTATTTAATTGTCAATTGACATTTTATGCTCCTTTATTCGGAGGGTTTTAGTGCTATAAGGCCCTTGAAACTCAATTATGAGTTTCTCGTCACATTTTTTTCAGCCCATAATGAGGGAACTATTTCATTATTCATTATTTGGCTACATGCGTATTTTTACGGTGAAATGAACCTATAGGGGATCGACAAAGTACGAACAATATTGGGTCTATTTTAGACTCATTTCCAAGACTTCCGAGACAGGTTTCCTACCAAAAAAATTCCAATATCGACTGAAAAGGTGATGTTTGAACAGAATTTTTCAAAATAATGAATTATTTTCAGATTTTCGGCCGCTAACGCGGCCCAAAAATCATAACGCGGGCGGGGGACGAGAAACTAATAATCGAGTTTCAAGGGCCTAATGTGTTTGAGTTAAAATTACGAAATATCAATCTCCACCCCATTTCCAGTGTTTTCATACTTTCCTTAGCTTATGATATCATAGTGATGTCATAATGGGAATGTTGGTACTCATTTTGATACTTATGGAAAGAAGAAGCTCTTAAGCTATTCTGTGGTACCGAATTCATAGGAATCTGATATTCAGTAATGAAAATCATGGGATGGGGGTGGCCAAAAATGACGACAAGGGTTGACATACTGAAGGCATCCAAAGTGAATTTTCTCATAAAATGAAAGGGACAAATTAGGTTTTCTTTTCACCTGGATAACTCAAGGCAATTTTACCTGCAAAGCATTAAATACCAGTCATAACCAGTCTTCAACAGAAAAATATAAACAGGGTTATGGCAATTAAAAAGTTGATTTTGTGAGTTTTTTTCAGGGGGATTGTTGATGCCAATGAAATGATGCTTGTAAAGAATTGGTGAGGAACATTCAGTCATGCCACATGTTACCAAAAATACGTTTCATGGAATAGGTTATTGTGCATGCAGTCTTATGTCCAAGAAGTCATTAATAACAAGACAATTTCTTTTCTTTGTGTTATTTCTGTGCAGGGTCCGCCTGGTGGAGGTGGGCCTCCCGGTACTCCTATCATGCCTAGCCCACAAGGTAAGATTCCATACAGGTTTGTACATCTGGCTTTCAAAATGTGTTTCACACTTCTTTCTGGTGCACTTTTGGTCTTGAACTGGTTTGAAAAGAAGCCCACAGAAGATGAGTTCTGTTGCGATGCATACTGGAGAAAAGCCCAGTCAGTCGGGCTTCATTTGCATATGTCAAGAGGCCATTTTTGAATCAATCACAATGTATCATGGTCTCGTCTTTGCATGCAAATCAGATGTCGCCTATTAGTGCCATTCGCGTAAAAATTAAAATTCAAAAACTTAAGAGTTGCAAGATATGATGGCGTGTAATGAGACCCGTGAGCACAGGTTATTACGAGTCTTGGTTTGTTTATCATAAAATTGCTTCACAGATGGGTCTTAGCTTATTTCGGCTCGGCTTACTACTGGCTTCTGCATTCTTCTAAAATGAAGTTCCAGTTGGGGTAAATTGATTTCTGTTTATCTGGCATTATCCTACTGTTTTGAGGATGAATTCTGGGGGAAATTTCAACTGCACAAATTTAATCCATTAGTCCGCTTTTATTTGCCTTTGTGCTTCAATAGAAACACGCCATTAGCGAATAAAAAATGTGACACATAATTGCCAGTTCATGTGAAATGACCAAATTATGCATGTTGGGATTGTATTTCACGAGTTGTGGTTAGAGAAAGTTTGCAAACCATTATCACTTTGACATGATAAGTGTTGCATTACTGAATCAAAATAAATCAATTCACTTCAGGTAATTGCAAGGTGATGCAACAATTATACAAGTGTTAATGCCATCCTGGTTTTGAACTAAGGGTTCAAGAGTTTGCCAACTACCTGGACTTAATATTTCTTCATGTGAGTGCAACAAGGTCGTGAGTGCAATAGCTGCCATGTGATACATCTGTGTTGCTGTCATGTATTAGGATAACTCAATTTATCTTTCCTTTAGTCATTCACTATTGGAATGGTTCTTCAGGTGACGGTCGTCTGAAGAACCATTTAAAGAGTCACTGCATGACCAAAGACTTGGCATAATAGTATGTTTGATGGGAATTTCTGACAAATGGCAGCTATTGCACTATGACATTGTTGCACTCACACGATTTGTGATGTGATCAAGGGAAAGGAGACACATTTTGGCAATATTAAGTAAGCTGTTGGACCTTTATTTTGCTACATTTTGCTTCAAATCTGTTAAAATTCTTGCAATTCACAATGCAGTTCTCCACTAGTGGTTACTCTTGCCAGTCCCATTTTCAGTAGCAGCTCCAGGAGAGGAGAGGCATAGGGGGAGGGGACAATTTCCCGGCCAGAAGAAAGGTGACTGTTTTTTGGCAAAAATCAGCAATTTGGGCAAAAAATCGCCATATTTTGACAAAAGTCAGCGATTGGTTAAAAATTTGCAAATTTTGGGTTATTTTTCCCCCAAATTTAACTTTTCCCCTAATTTAACCCCTAGAAAAAGAAATCTGGCACTTCCACTGCCCATTTTTTACCACAAAGATCAATATCACCACCTTAGTCATTATTGGATGAACACACGCAACCAGTTGAAAACTGTTCAACAAGTCTGTGTGATATAGGGGTTCATTCATAGTGTTTTGGGTATGAATGCTTATGTCCGAGGGCATAAACAACGTTCATGTATACCATACTTTTTACTAACTATTACTTACTAAATTAAATCATTACATATCAAATTCAGTCTGAAATTGCATGATTTTTGACCACTTTCGGCGTTCGTCACGGCAGCCATGCATAAACTTTCGTTTATACATACATGGTCATGTGACACGTATGACCATCGCGTAATCACGATAACATTACGATGGTATGACAATGAACAGTAGGAAAAGGGTGAACTTGTTGTAATAAACAGACGTCTTAGGGTGCATTAGCACATAGAACACCATTTTATTGACCAAATAAACAAACAATAACCAGACAATAACATGATCCTGTGGAGTATTTGCATGTCGGCATTTTCCCATGATCCATGGCGGAAAACATTCACTTCTCCGAGGCAACTTTTGGTGATGCATCATGTTGTGAATTGCAAAAATCATGCTCCTGGTTGGAGCAATTTGCTCAATTGAGCCAAGCAATAGAAAACAAAATCTTTTCACTCGCTTTACCAATATCTCAAAATTCTGCATAATTACACTTCTCTACCCTTCACACCTATTCTGTATTGTGCGTTATTCCGTTTACGGAATAACGCACATAATAGGAAGTAGGTGGAAAGAGTATAATGAGGCTGATTTCCTTGATCCCTCTCATATTTTTGAGTTGACTGCATCTTGTTTTGTTATGAAGGTGTTGCCATATTTGTTAGTGATATTCTGTTCTAGGCCTATTCTAATTTTTTAGTGTATTATTGTTCTAAATTCTAGGCCTAGTCATACTTATACGACTTGGATAGACAAGACCAACAAAATTCATAAGTCAGATATGGAGGGGCAACATTAATTTTATGGTATTAAAAAAAGGAACTTAAGGGTGCTGCATGATAGAATTCTTCCTGGAATTTTCTTTAAAATTTGAATATAAGGTATTTTCATTGGTGCTGAGTCCAAATCTGTATAAAAATAAGTGGTCACGGACTTTCGTTTCAAGATATTTGCGTTAGTAAAAAACACATTTTTTGCAAAAAATTGTACACAGTTCTATGGAAAATGTGATGAAATGATACTAAAATCGATCATAGCAAGAAACGCCTCCGGAATTTTTCTAATTTTTAACCACATGCGTCACAAAAATAAAATAAAAAATGGGGGGCACGGACTTACTTTTTTCGTTATTCCCCACATGTGACACAAAAAGTGCTAATTGTATTTTGCTTTGTCCTTTTTCTCAAAACGGCGTAATTTTACTTTACGCCTCACGCATCACCGAGAGATGCGCAAGCTTATCGGTTGCGAAGAGGAGCGTATCGAAAATGTAGATCGCTGATTCTGTTGACTCTTCTTCGTAAGTTGACTCTATACCTCGATTATGGAAGACACTAGGTTCTTTTGTCCCCACCCTAATGAAATCATTTCATATTCATTTTTTCATTGCCTATTCCTTCCCCGCATTTCATTCAACCTTTTTTGGCTCTATTAAGTTTCTTTCTTTTTTTATCTTGCAAATCGTATGGTTTACTCCGGCTTTGGCTATAACATAGTGTCCGGGAACAGTGTTCGAAGAGTCACGATGGCCCGGGACAAGCGGATTCCTAGCATTATTTTAAACAGTTTGTTTCATTTTTTTCCCTTGTCACTTTTTAAAATTTTGTTTTTTGCTTGGGTTTTTTCAGTTAGTGGTATATATTTTAACTTTTGGATTTTTTTAATGTTTATGAGGTGTTTTTTCGAATTAAAGCAATATTGCAATTGGCACATTTTTTGAAGAGCGCCCCAATTTTCAAAATTTGATATTTTGCACATTACGTTGGTATTGTCTAGGAAACTATACCCTTCGAACGTCGAATGCTAAAAAATGGCGTATTTATCCCAAAATACGCGATTTTGAATTAGAATTGGGATCCAGATTGGACTTAAGCGGCAGAGCTGGAAATGCTACGTTTATTTTTTCGTCCATGAATGAAATCGTGCCACCCTCCTCGAGAAAATAACCTCTAACTTGACTTGCCCGCACTACATGAGGCTAATTCCTTCGCGTCTATTTCACATTGGAAGGCCGTTTCCAGCAGGCCGTTTGATTAATGTCGGGGATCCCCGATAATATGATTCTACTACAAAATTCCTTCGTTGGGGACACATAGACATTTTCGAGCTTAACATTTAACAGGTATAGTTTACTAGCCAGTTACCAATGCACCGTGTAAAAATCTCCAATTTTTTGAAAAATTGGGGCACCCTTCAAAAAATTTGCTAATATTAAAACTTTAAATGCTTAACATGAAATAAAAAAAATCAACGATTTGTTATCCTTTGCTTTTATCTATGTAACCGGTATCACAGGGACATTCAGGGAGAGGTTAACCTTGAATGAGAAAGTAGGCTACGTAACCATTTCACACTTTCTGAGTTTTGCCTTGCATCGTTAGCTAGATCGTTACCGACTTACCCCTGAAATAAGGACTTTCTAATGTTTAAATTCCTACAGAATTTTGCTTTTTTATTTGTCATTTAAAAATTCAACGAAGAGGTCCATGGGAAATGAAACTTACCAAAACAAACACATCTCGAATGGATGGGAATTTTTCGCATATACAGCCATTTTTTGGTTTTCTATGGGACTTCCGGCTGAGCGTATTAAATGGCAACATCATCCTCTGAATAAACCTGTATCTCAATCTTCAATCACATTTAATACGATCTGAGAACACATTTTCTATGTCATCATGATTATATCAGTTTAATCTCTTGATATGAATGCATGTACAAATAAATAAACTATGGTAAGTATACAATATGTTTAATCTCGAACGGTTGAAACTGCAAAGGTCATTTTTCTATCAAGCTAAAATCGTTTTTTGATTTCAATATACATAATTTTATAAACATTGATATTATATTTGGTATTCCTCAGTAATCAAGCGCCCAAACATTAATGTGCAAATAAATGACTACATAAATAAAATAATAAATAAATAAGATAATAAAATAAGATAAATAGAAATAATCAAGAAAATAAATAAATAAATGGGCCTGTTATCGTTGACTGCGCTGGTTTTTCTCCACTAACTTGCATTCATATTTGTCCAAATTGGCGTTTTCACATCAACAACTCCACACTGCAAACAAAAAAGCAAGTCGCAGGCCTATAAAATTTTTCAACAATATAACATTGCCGTTCTAAACAGGTAGTGCATGACACTACGTTTATTAGGCTCTTTTCGGTGCCTCTATAATTTGTTTTATAGGCCTGTTTTGGTGCGCTGACATCCAACCAATATGGTGATGGAAAAACAGCACAAGACACCTTTTGTTTTTAAATTTCGCGCGCACGAAATGACGCAATATACTACGCAATATTTGCTGCGTTGCGAATTCGCAGAAAACTTCGCGTCATGTCGCGAAAAAAGGACTGATTCTGTTGCTAGGGCTCTAAATCTACTTGGAGATTCCCTGCGCGTACTGACCGTAGACGGCTGTGCACACGATCATGCAGCATCCACCTTAAGATTTTCCAACTATGCAGATTTCTATAAATTATACTTCATTGGACAAACAAGTAGGAAAGAAAACAAAAAACTTTCCCCTGCAGTCCTAATTGGCCCTAAAGAGAATCATGCTCAGAGTTTCTGTCATGCACAACAGCAATACTACGTATTTTTCAGATTGGACACTCAATAGATTCTCTACCTTTTATTTGGTTACAGTGTAACTTAAAATGAAAACAAAAGGTGATTTTTAATGCTTATATTTTGTTAGAAAACATAGGCTGAATTTCCTATTTGCTCCTATAGAAAATTAGAAATTTCACAATTTTTGTACCAAAGAAACCGTTTTCAGCTTAATCATTTCAGATGGGCATATTTTAATAGAAAGTTTTTACACCAGTGCCAAAGTCCAAATTTTAAAAACAAATTTGGGACACCTGTTTTTTTAAATCACTCTATGCACCTTTAAAAAAAATGGAAGAGCATTTTTTTTGGAATGGCCTTGTGTTTCTTTAAACTAGTGAAATAGGCAAAATGCTATCCAAGTTGGTTTTTCATACTTGGATAGATGGGGCCTGTTGAAATTCAGAAGTCAAGATTAGGGAGGGTCAACTTTGATTTTATTTGTGTTAAAATAGTTTAATAGGCAAGATGACATCCAGTGGCAATTAACTTGGTGCTGTCCAAGTCAGTATGTGATTGGAACAGAGATTGTAGTATTTCGGAATGCTTTTGTGATGTTTAATTCATCTGTTGTCTTACTATACTAGTAAATAGATAATTAAAACTGTTCATTATTAACAACTAACTGCTACTGCTGCCTTAACTCAACACTAACATAAGTCTGTAAATGGTTTGCAAATCATGCTCTTATAGCTTGCTTTCTTGTTTGCAAAGATTAAGTGATTGACTCAACCAACATATTACCAATTCTGAATTATGTTGACATTCACTTTGTATTGAAGTGAGAGAAATAAATCTTGCAACAATTATTTGGACTAATCTACCCTTAACCTCAGTTGAGACATTGGAACAAATATTTATTATTTGTAATCGCTAAAAGCATGTTTTGTGCCATAAATGTACCCATTAGTTTTGAATATATAACGCAGGGAAACAGATTAGCATCAGCAAAGAGAAGTACATTAGGCAAAATAGTGTTTAGATATGTAATATGTCAACTTATTGTGTTTGCTTTGTTTGAGAGACGAGGCACTTCTATAATGGGGATGAATTACGGAGGGTGCATAAAAGCATTGATCACTTTTAATGAAGCACAGAATTTAACCAAAACTTTCTTGAAGCCCACTGGGTAATGAATTGGTCAGGTACTTCAACTTGATATATCTAGAACTGCCAGTTATATTTATAACTTTAAATAAATCATAATGCAAGGGTAATTAAGTTCTGTAGATTTCTGTTTACCTCTTGTGAATCAGTTATCACTGATTACTTTAGAACTAGTGTGGGATGTCCCACAGACTTAAAGGTCCATGGTCCAATCGCTAATAACCTCGTCCCCAGAAGCCCCAGATATTACCGGAAGTGGTCAACATTCAGATATCAGAAGAAATCTACTATTTTTCTCATTTACCCTGTGAAATCTTAGGGCCAAAGGATGTTTGGTTTGGAAGTTACGAGCAAAAATGTATCCCATTTTGGTTGACCAATATTAATTTTACACAGTACTCTATGGAGCTTATAAAATCACGCTTTTAGTTCTCACATCAAAACGGATTGCAATATCGGCGCGAAACTTTACAGGTGGGGTTTTGGGGTGAAGGCCAATCTATAAAGATGAAAAAATTCATATCCCTAAAGGGATAAGCAGTGATTTGTTGTTCAGAAACTTCGAAAAAAAGTATAAAAATTCAAAATTTTTGGTATTTTTGTTACTGGCATGGATGTGCTAACACAACCTGCATGTACTTGGCTTGAAATCCGTGTACTAAAGACAAGGCAATATGTTTGATCCGATTCTGTAATTTCTATATGTGCGTATAAAAGTTACGACTTGAGATAAAAAAGTGTTTCCCTTCGAATATCCCAGATTTTAAGCATGATATTGTGCACCATGACCTGTACAGTTTGACCTCAAATGCAAACATTATTGGTCTTTGTGGTTTACACCAGTACAGAATAAACAATCAGCTGTTTAGTGTAGATTTTGGGATGTCATCACTGTATGTCTATTTGCAGGAGACAATTTGACAAATTTCCTCAAATACTTAATTATACAATGTAGCAAAGTTCAAATTACTAGCAGGGTTCAGATTTTGCTGACAAAGTGGCAAAAACTGGCTAAAACTAGTAAAAATGTGAAACTATAATCTATCAAACCATGAAAACTAACACAGAAAGTTAATTTAAAATCATTCAACATAGTTTTTATTATCTCATCAAGTCCTCAAAATTTAAACATTTAAATTGATATGAAATTTCTGCTAAAGTGCACTTGTGAGTAATTATGTATAGGATTCACATGCTTTTGCACTTCCATATCATTTATGCATAATTTACAAGGTAAATCTGAGCATTGATTTACATCTATAATCAACACATTTGAGGGGCTTCTATGGGGTTTTTTATCTGTACATGTAAACATTAACCAAAATATGTCATTTAATGTTTATAAATTATATGGACTTGATAAGACAAAACGATATTGAGCAAGTCATTAGAGATGTGTTTGTTTTGTGCATTCTTTTTCATATTTAATGGACCAAATTAGATCAGTTGCTTCAAGTTGTTGTTAGTTTTATTGGATTTTTACCAGTAAAAATGGGCTAAAACAGTTTTTTCCATTTTGTTGACGAACCATCTAAATCGACGTCTTCAAGTTTGAGATAATTTGTATCTTATAATCAAAACGTTATTTTCTATAAAGCTCAAGCCTGTCATTTCTTGGAGGTTGGCAGACCTTTTGTTCAGACTGACAAGTGCAGAACATGCCATTGTCTTTATAAATTCCTTGAATTTGACCCATAAATTTAGGTAACAGCTACTTGTTAGAAACTGCTAATCATCAAGTTGACTGCCCCCCCCCATACTTAAAAGAATTTAAATAAATTCTTCCTCTATTTATATTTCATTCATTCATATTTTGTACATAATAAAGAGTTTGGGTAAGACAACTTAAAGATTTCACTTTTATTTAGTTTTTGCCACTTGGCAAAAAATTAGTTTTGCCAAGTGGAAAAAACATGGTAAAACCAGTTTTTATTTCCACTTGTGGCACAAAACCTGCAAACCCTGATCACTAGTGTGGTTAATTATATTAAACAAAAACAATAACACCTTCGTCAAAGTTGAAGGAGGCTTTATAGTGCGTTTATATTCCTCGAGTCTTGACGTCAATGTGTAATGCAATAGTTGCAAACATTAAATCGCGAGTGTTGGTTCAATTGGCATACGCACATGCCGTGTTTAAAAGGCGGGCGCACAAATATACACTCAAAACAGCTGTCTGAATACATTGACGTTGCAAACTCGAGGAACGTAAATGGATTATACAATGAATACATTTTGTTGCTCTATGTTAAGACTGCTAATTATCTAAGCATTCATCAACTACAGTAACAAAGCAGTAACTGACACTAGGTTTGAACTTATCATTACTGTACTAAATACTCAAACCATATTGAAATATCATGCTTTGCTTGACCTAATTGGAAAAATGCAACCAAACTCATAAATACACATTGCCTTGTAGGCCTGTTGTGCCATCATGTAACTAACTGCTAAAGTCCTAACAATCAGCATTTACACAAAATGTATTATGCTGCTTGGAGGTTCACTGTTGGGGTATCTGGAATGGAGGTATTTGCTTAACACAATCTCAACAACAAAACCAAAAACAAGACAAGATAGAAGTGCATGTGAATAATTAATGGCTTGTTTAAAAAATTTGTAATGCTTGAATGAAGTGCAATGGGCATTTGCCGTTACATTAGTAAATTCCATCTATTTCAATATATTTCTCAGATTGTTTTCAAAGAGTTTGTGAACAAAATATAAGTGACCCATTTGAGTCAAGAATTTAGGAAAAGCAAATTTACTATTTAACATGTCAAGGCACACATTTAGAAACCTGACTTGTTAAAAATTGTGGACGACTTAACTTGCTCGTGCAATCCTACCTAAATCCCAGCATCCGATGACACCAACCCATGCTAATGAGCCAATATTCTCATTTCCCCATGGCAGTTCATGAGCTGTCATTCACTACCTTATTAAGGGGTTTGAATGGCTTGATTTTTGAGTTAATCTTTCATCACTACTAAGTATTTTAAGAAAACTAAACTTGTGCATCCTGAAGCGTAGCATCAACGTTTTGATACCCGACAGTCCAAGCGATGAGTTGTTGCTTGAAGCATCAGTTGAATCTGCGAGCGTCAAACAATTTGGTACTTTTTTACGCTACAAGGCACTGTAGCAGAATGACAACAACTCAAGAAGATTGTAATATGCAAATTAGGGGTCAAAGGGCGAAATATGCAGCATTTTGATTGGACAACACCAAATATCAGCGCTTCCGTGTTGAACATTTCTCAACTTGGGAGAGTTAGATGATGTTGGACCAAAGCGTCAAGTGACGATCCATCGGTTGATGCTGAGCACTGGAAGTACCATCAAAGCATTGCCAAACTTCGGAATGCACAGTCAAGTAGAGTAGCACTGATATAAAAACATGTTCCTACTTTCCTAAATAGTTTGAGGCATAGATTTTTTGGAAATTAATCCTTGTCAGAATATTAAAAGGTCACAAAATTCAATTCTTTCACACATGAGGTCATTGAGAGTTGTGCAGTAAAATTCATAAGAGATTAATGATATTCTAATTGGTATCATTCTTGACAACAGTTAATAATCATTATTATGCTCACTTCCTGTGTAAAATCATTTTTTAAACAAAACCCTTGTATTCTCAAATATTTCAAAAACTACCCATAAAACTTCCATAATTAATGTTTTCATGAGAGAATTTACACAAAAAAGATGAAATTAGGAGCATTGAAGTCCTGCCTCATTTAGGAATGCATTTTACATTAGTGCTACTTTTATTTCTTACAATCAATGATCACATATGATACTCAAATTTTGCATATCAACCTCCCTAAGAATATGCATCAAGTTTTTTAGGATTTATGGTACCCAGAATGCAAGGTCAGTTACGGTTAATTCATATGCATGTAGAGCTCTCTGAACTGTGACCCTTGTGGATGAGAATATTGTAACTCACAGTACCATGCTTTGCCTGTGTTTGGACCATGAAAGCGCTACTACTTAACTCCAATTGTATGAAAACGAAAAACACTGCATGTTTGGGCACTGGATAATACGCCACAAGTTGTTTCTACACAGGCAACCCACAAGGCCTTGCGTCAGATCGGAGAAACTCAAGAGGAGGGAGAGGTTGTGTGGGATCACATATTACATAAATTCCCCATGGGCATGCTGGATCTTCCACATTCTTCTTTGAGCTATTTCAGATAGGTTGTAGATTGTATTCAAGAGCGTAAGATTGAATAGTTGCTGTGGTGCAATGTCAGATGACTTGAAAACATTAAGATCTACAATGTAATAAAAGACTGAATGTGAACTTAATAAGGACCAAATTGTATTAGCCTCTAGCGAAGAACTAGAGATGTATCTCTCTCTGTAGAAACAATGTATGTGGTGTTACGAAATGCTTATATTATTCATTTTTGACACCGGTCCCTTGACAACTTTATAGCTTCTTAGAAGTATTTTAGTATTTTATTATTACTTGTAATGTAATTGTAGTTTGCTAACTTTTGTGTTGACGTGCACATTAGTTTGGTTCAATTCACAGCATGATTTAGTTTAGATGCTACGCCATTTATGTGTGGTATGCTTTCATGTATTTCAGTTACAGGGTAGTCAAGTAGTGTAGTAGTGTCAAAACCCTTGTCGGGGATGTTTGTGGTATTATTACATACTTCTGGTTCACAAAGGAGTGAATATGGATGCTTAGAACCAGTGTATGTTTCAGTATTTCTGATCACTTGCTGTCTTTCTCTTGCTACAGATTCAACCACTCTGGGGATAATATGTACACAAACATTATGAAACCTGTACCGGGACCTGGTATGGGACCAGGGGTAAGTCGTTTGAGTGAATTATCATAACCACATTGTCTACAACAGTGTCTTTTCATAATTGATATTATTGCTTTTTATGAATTGCTATAACAATCTAAATTCACAACTTATTGTGGTCCTAAAATAATGTAAAAAAGTATTGGATAATGTCAAGCCAGTCAAAAATGGTATTTTAATCTCATAGGCTTATCGCAAATACATTCATATCATGTAACAAAGTGGCAAATGTTTATGCATCTTCATGTTTTAATACATAGTCATCAAATGGAAACTAGTTTCCATTTTCTAAACTACATGTTGTCTTGGTAGCCCTTGGATTAATTCATGGCACCATTTAAAGGTGTCTTGTCTGATCTCCAGGCCTATCAAAGAAAAGATTTTGGTAGAATTGCCAGGCTTTTTTTTTTTTCCCCTGAACATGTTTTGAAGAGATATAATCACTATTTCTGTATATACGTGTGGTGCGTGCCTATTGGGATGAAGGTTCTGCAAATTGCTCTCATTTGAAGAGGATAGGTCAAATTCTAATCATCATCATATTTGTATGGATCCATGTGAGGGAAAATAATGGATCCAAAACATAATAATGATAAAATTGGATGATTTCTGCCCATTTTTTATTGATCTCACTATGAGTTTTAAATATTGGGCTTGACTGCATCACGCCCAATATTTTTGCAACTTGTAGCGCGACCAAAAAAATATGGGCTCAATTGATCAAATTTTATACCAAAGTTGGACTAAAGATGTAGGATTGGCTATACATTCAGTGGTCATGTTGCAGGTCCTCTGTAGAGATCAAAAGCTCTGATTTTGGGGTCAGGGGGAGTTTGTTGTTATCAGTATTTTTATACTGTACAGCAGTCCATATAGCCTAACACATCTCAAGTACAAAGGTTTGAGTGATTAAATATGACAGACAGCCTGACAGGTACACCCCTAAATGATTCTTAAGTGCTGCCAATGGTACCTTAAGTATGAGGGGCGCCGCAGAAAACAAGGGCCAAGACAAAGATTGTACAGGGGTCAATTTTTAAATTGATCCATCATGTGTGAAAAGTAACCACATGTGTGGTGTCTCACCATAAGGATTCATAAAGGCACACTAGTTTGGTAATATCTACAGTCTAAAGTTTCAAAGTTATAGGCTAAAAACAGCAAAGATCAATAAAGGGTTCATTTCATTGTACAGGGGTCAATTTTTAAAGTTGCACCGATTTGGATAAACAAATGGTGCAAATTATTGGTGGAGTTCATAGAATAAACTAGGACTAGTTATGTGGTCTCAAATGCTTGCTTAACAAAGTAGGGGGCACAGAAGGTCAAGCCCCATTGAATGCAATGGACGTTGACCTTCTCTGCCCCATACATCGGAAACTAAGCATTTAAGACAGTAATAGATAGACCCTGGTATTGCACACATGTATCATTTGCAATAAAATGGCAATTGGAGTAAACTTTAAAAAAAAAAAAACATTTAAAAAGATGTGCAGGTGAGTGTCTCACACACGTACTGGGATAAATGTGCTATAATTATACAGTAGACCTGTTGGTACATGTGCACTATTTCATAGGTGAACCACATAGTGTAATGCATGGTATGCATGATGCAGCACTCGTTGCCCTGAATTAACACTATTTGAATAACATTGCATACCTTGTTTCCCATCAGAATTTTCCAATGGGTTCAGGACCAGATGGACCTATGCCAATGGGAAGCCAAGACATTCCCCCTGTTATGAATGGTAAGCATAGTCCAGTTGTTCTTTCAAGAAGTATTTTGCCTGGTAATGCCATTTTCTGCAGTTAACATATAAATCAGTAAAACTTCTTTTGTGGCAATTCTTGATCTGGGATAGCTTTTTCCATATTTTAAAAATGGGTGCACTCAACTATAAGTGGGGATATATGCCTCAAAATGCACTTCACCCGACTCGTACTCTGGTTTTGTCCAATAAAGTAATGTTGACATAAGCATATACCAACTTGCAGTGCATGCATAGCCAAAGTACAAGTGCATTGTAACTAAGGGTGGTGCTGGGTGTGGCATGTCATTGGTCTCTCATACTTACAAACAGCGAGCTTAATACCAGTGCCAATGATGCTCAAACTCTACCTCATGGTTGGAGGATCGATTTCCTTATTCATTCTCAACAGTGCCTTCTGGATTACCCTTAACTTTGGCCTTGATGGAATAATGACAGTGATCCCAAAGTGCACAATGTAAATCACTTTCATACAGCTTTGTTATGCATACACTTAAGCCATACTAAAACACAAGAAAAATTCATATTTTTGAATGGTAATTGTGGCATATCTTTAAAAAAAATCAGATCCTGATTCTGATCCTGCACACTACTATTGGATCAGACTATGGGGCCAAGAATCATTAAATATAGCAACTCTCACCCAAATGAATCATAATAGATAAAAGAAATACAGATAACTGCAAACCACAAACTGATTTAGGTGCTTTGATATGAACTGGGTCATGGGTGTTCTCATGACCCACATAAAACCTCGCCCTTGTCCATAAATTCATACAGAAAAATTTAAAAATAACCCTTCCAGTTGGGTTTGGATTCTCTAACTCGGACTTTTTGGAATAAGAAATATTAATTAAATGCATATTTTCAAAATTCAGAATTGTTCATCAAGATTTGGTTTTTATGTGTTAAGGCCAATGACAATGTCTAAATTAGGAATTTCATGGCCTCCACCGCCTGCAGTGGATTGCAGTTTAGGGAACTGCTTTTACCAACTTTTCTTTTTTTGCAGGTGATATGGATGGCATGCCAAAAAGTTCACCAGCAAGTAATCCTGCTGGAGGCGGACCAGGCACACCCAGGGAAGACAACGAGACATGTCAGGACAATTGTTTCCACCCTTCCAAGACAATGTAAGTTCAACTTAACTTTAAAACAAGTCATTTGAAAATTTTCCTGATGAATTCATAAAAGTAGCTACCATAGAAAGTTTCTTCCACTTGAGTCAATGTCATATAATAGATGTGCCATCCAACACAAGAGGCAAATCTAATGAACCATTTTTTGTGTGTGTGGATAAAGGAACATATGGAACCAGAGTATTTAGAGCAGCTTTGATCTGCATTTTTGAAAAGTGAGCTAAGGGTCGAAGAGTAATGTTACATTTAAATTGTGAACAAAGCAGCCAAATTGAAACAAGCAACTAAATGTCATTTGAGAGTCAGAGTTTTCTTTTAAAAGAGCACTATGTGATCTTCATCCTTGACCCCACCACTTATCCATCAAACCTGAGATTTTGTGTCATCTAGAAACTGAAATATTTTGATCAGTTTCCTTTCCATTTTAATGCTACAAACTAGGCTGTGATTCCATCACTTATCCCATCAAACTTAAGATTTTGAAGTCATTAAATCAACTCTGACCCTTATGTGTGATCTTTGACCCTGTTCGCAAACCAGATGGTAGTAGGGACACCTTTAAGTAAATGCTGTATTTTTATCCAACATTAATGATAGCCTTGTTCAAGGGGCTAAGGAGTGGAGCATATCCCCTCCCTAAAACTAAAAAATGGCAAGAATTCACTCTATTAAACACCTAATTTGAGGTCTCCATTTCACCTGCCTATGCGGAGCGGCCGAGCCTTTGAAAGGGCCTAGTTTTTTCGAGTTACCCCTCCCCACCGTACAACAAAACACAACCAACCTTTATTTGATGATAAATACATAAGATTTAAGAAAATGATGGTTGTGGTTGCAATATTGGTAGGCAGGGATGATTTCTCTATGCTGAAAAATGAAATTTGGGCTGCAAGTTAAGCGAAATTATTTTTTTTAAAATTTTTTAAGGTAAAAATATTACAATCTTATTTTTTATGGAATCCTTTTTGTTATTGATATAGGTTTTATACATTGCATAAAGGGTTCATGTAAGACTCGTTTGGTGACATGTGATAAAAGAGCTTTTTTTTAGCCAAAAAGGTGATTTGGGGGCTAAAATTCTAGACCCTTTATATATTGTATAAAACAAATCTATAATATAAATGTCAGAGATTGATAGTATTGCACGATGATTAAAATTTGTTTTGCTAAGAAGTTAATAAATCTTGATATTCTTAGTTTATAGCTCAAAAACGTGATTTTTTTACCAAAAAAACACCCTGCCACCAAAGTTTTTGACCACAACCATCAATTTTTTAAATTATTTATTACTATCTTTCGAATAGAAGTGGTTGCGTTTTGTTAAACCGAGGGGAAGGGTTTGTCGACAATTTTTGCAGTCCAAATCGCTCCACTATATGCTTCCACTAGCGAGTTCAATAAGTTCAACTCAGCAGAGCTCTGAGTAGCACAACCAATGCACCTGACACAACAGGTGTTTGTGGTTTTATACTTAGACTAGTAGAATCCTGGATTCCAGCCAGTGTGCACAGCAGACCACTAGGCAGTGTACCAATTTTTTAAATTTTTTTAAAATTTTTCTCTAGACAGGGTAGCCCTAAAAATGCCAAGCACTTTTAAACCTGAAAACACAATCTTCAAAGTAATTGAGAATAAATATTAATTATGCAGTACATGGGAAAATAGCAAGTTTGTCGGTTCATAGCAGACAGCCTTGATCAAGGCTAAACAATGATAAGGTCAATGACAATGTATTTTTTTGGTTGTACTAAAATCTTTTTTGCCTTTTTTTTTCAGGACCAGAATGAATCAGCAGCGATACTTAAGATCAAAGAAACAATGCAGGAAGAAGCAAAAAGATTTGAAAAAGACACACCTTCAGACCATCCAGACTACTTCATGCAATAATGATCTTATCGTGTACTCTGAGAGAACATTTTAAACACACTGGCCAATCAGAACAAGTTTTAAATTAATCTGGGTTTGTAGAATTGACCTCTTGGAGAAAAAGGTCAATGACTGACCCAATGTGAAAAGAAAAGTTACAAAAAGCAACCTGGCCTCATGGAAAAAGAATGGTCGGCTGCCTGAATAGCAGAGTTGTATTCAAGACCAACCCCATTGACCACTGCTGATAGGTTTTTCTCTCCATGTCGACGGTGCTGTTGCCAGATAAAAATTCCACGGCTGCCACTATATGCTACCAGTTCTACTCAGAATGCAACTGGCTACCCATAATTCTATTGGCCAATCTGCATTGTATTCTAGACCTGGTTGTGTTTGTATGCTGAGCACCACTTGGACATGAAGGAGGAATTTTCATCGTCGAGGAGAGTTCAAGAAACCTGCTTGATCATCAGCTGTGGTTGTTCAAGTCATTCAAAATTAGCCCTTGCAGACACATGATGCACTACAACTGGAATTTTGTTTACATTTATTTTGTCATGTGTGCTATTTTGTATTACTTACAAATATTTGAGTCCAGACTATTGTTGTTTCTAGTTAGTACTGATACAACTTAAAAGTCCAGCAAAGTGTATTTAAGGGTGCTTTTTGTGATCAAGCACCTGTCCCCTGTTTTATGGTTCACTAGATATCCTTGACAAAATCGTATCTTCAAATTTGATTCTGATCTTGCCTTTTGGTATTATAAGCAATGCTCGTTATCCCATTGTTCATATGCTGTAATTTCTGTCCGTGTTTGAGATTTGTTATCTCATATGACCATGGTCATGGTAATGTGCATAGCCTGATGGATAGAAATTACAATGCATTGGCCTATGGGGTACTGTGACACAACTATAACACCAAAGGCACCATCAGAAACATCCTACAATTTTGAAACAAGCTTTTTGGACAATATCTTGTGAACCTCAAACTAAAAAATGTTAATTTATTTCAAAATGCACCCTTAAGACGATGTATATCAAACGCAACTTATTCATGGACCAATATTAGAAGGTTGAATTGTAGAAAGGCATTCTATAAAAATCCTGGGATGTCAAACAGACTGTAACACAGTGGCAGAGATTCTGTGTGCTTTCATTGTTCAGTGGGATGCTCTGTTCATCATGAACAGAGCACCAGCCCCTGAATAATGAAGGCATGCAGAATCTCCACCACTGCAGTAACAAGTTCAGAAAAAAAATGCCTCAGTCACTTGGCTACTGATATACCTTGATATAACTAGTCTGGAATCATGTACTTGTCGACACTGGTATTCCCATTTAAGTTACACTGCATTGTACTATATTCTCATCTTCCGGGGCATAGTTCCATTACTCTTACTCACAGTTGTACAAAGCATTGACCCTCTGCTTCCTGGTATCATATTAGAGCCCATACATAGCCACAGGGTTATTTCTTTGACACATAGGTGTATGTAAATTGTGGAACTGTGCCTTCAGGTATTGGAATATGAGATATGGCGCTTCCCACCTTGGTATCTCCTGCTGGCCTATGAGTTTGTAAACTATTCTTCAAACCTATTATAAAAAGAAAATATCCAATTTTATGGCTTTGTTGAATGTATTATTTATTTTTTTATGCAAAGTACCGGGTTGTACAGAACAAAGTACACTACTGAATATGACTCAAACTATCTTTCATTTGTGTTCCTAAGACAGGATAGTTATTGAAAGGATATTTGGACAGTTCTGCTATTATGTTCATTTGACCCGTGTTGAAACGTGGGACAGTTTCCGCCTATTCAGTATTGTCAATTAACACACTATTAATTTTAAAACTTTCTGTGACCATTTTGATTATTTGAGTGGCAAAAAGGGAGTTTTTACTATGACCTAGTAAATTGGGCTATAATCTTTAAGGGTGTATAATGCAAATTTGGCTACTTTAGTATCAAATTTCCAAAATCTTGATTGTAAGGACTGACACCTTTTAAAGAAGAGGTAGCAACAATATTATGATACAGCCCAATGTGGAATAAAACATAAGGCAGCTATTTGTGTTTACTAATAATTTTATCAAATAACTGCCTTATGTTTATTTTGGGGGCTATATCAGGGTATTGCTGAGGTAGTACCAAAAGATTGAGCTGCGTTGACCCCAGAAGGAAAAATTTCAAGGAGCCACAAGATGTGTTATGGCAGGCTAGTTTAATAAAATTTCAGTTGTCTATACCAGTGCAGCTTGGTTTTTTATTGAGGGTGGTAAATCTATGGTAGGCTTATTTAAATGGCAACAAATCAAATCCAATTGGTCATTTAAAGTAAAACTCTCTGATTCTGCATTTTCATTATATGGTTTAAATATTCAGCTGGTTGCCATGGAAACAAATATTATGTATTCACACAATAAACAACCTGTATATGTGATCCAGATTCTCCTTGGCCTGTGCTTAGTATGTCCCAATAATATAACAGTGAACAAGCAAAATGTGTCATTGGAAAGGACCATTGTTCTGAACAACAATTAATTATACAATTTTTTGGCATGTCATACAAGTTTAATATTCAGGGTGGTATTCTACAGGGGTTCTAACTTTTCAAACCTGGTTAAAACCAGGATTAGTCCTTCAAGAGTGGACTTTTACTTTCAACATATTATCAATATGTGATTTAATAGGTGTAAAAAATCTTTGTGGATGGGCTACTTCGATAGGTCAAAATGGCCCATCCAAAATCAATTTTTCTTGCCATTTCCTTACATTCAAGTATGTTTAAAGGGAAAGGTCCACTCATGTAGGACTAACCCTGGTTTAAACCAGGTTTATAATTTGAGAATATCTGCCCAGGAGTCCCTTGTAAGTTTGCTTTAGGGATCTGAGTTTCAAGGCAGCCACCAAGGTAGTGAGGTAACTTTGTCCAGATTACCAAGTATTTTAAAAACCCTGCTGGCAGAGTACAGAACTTATGCAGAACTTATTTCAAGATCAACTTGTCATGGTTTAAATTCGAATGCTGGCCCTGTCCGTAATATATAAATGATGTAGAATTTTTTCAGTGTGTAATGAATTTGTATCGAGGTCGACAGTGTGGGGCTATTTGAATGCAGAAATGTACTGTTTTGGGCGCAGAGGAACATTTGTATTTGAATTATCTGTCGGCTCACTTTGAAGAAAAATTGATCAGACTCCTTTTGAATCGGGTCTGTAATTTATTAAATTTAATAAAATCACTGCCAATGGTGACTTAATAATGACAATAATTATAATGATGGCATTATGACCATAATATTTAATAATTTATTATTTTTTCTTGAGAGTTGTAAGTGATGACAACATCATTTGACAAATCCTCAATGGACACGTCTCTCCTCCACCCTGTCATGTCAATCCTTGGCCTAACAAGAAAACAAACACCACTCACTCCTTGGCAACAGTTTGATAAAAACATTGTATACCTCATCAACAATTCTAGTGTTCTTTAGGGTTTTAGTTGTGTACTTTTGGGGGGAATTTTTAAGGCCCCAGTTATACAATCAATTTAAAGTTGACTACTGGTTGCTAGGGTTGCTCTTCCATGATAGTCTTGACTTTATTCTGCCCTATGGAAAATATGCCAGTTTAAAACTACCCTTGAAATAGTGTGTGACACAAACATTATTTACTGACAGATTAAAAATTGATGCAAATTAAGAAGCTGCCTCTTTCTCTTGCAACCTGATGAGTATCCCTATTCAAGAAGAATTTAAGAAAGTATTCAAGAAGCAGCCATCCCTTAATCAATGCCTTTTGATTGCATGTATGCCTACATCTGTTTAAGTTCAGAAGAATAAAGACAAATCAGTTGCTTGAATGCAGTGAAAGAAGTGCAATCCAGTAGCTGCCGTGTACCATCTCTGCAGTTAAATTGAAACCATCAAAAAATGTTATCCTATGTGTCTGTATGGTTTGTTTCCTTAAGTCCCATGGGGCATAGTCTTTAGAGGCACGTCAACACCAGGTAGAGCGTTTTCAGAAATTTACGTAAAAAATGCATATTGAATCGATGTCTAAGTGTGACATTGAATCAATATGCATTTTCGGCATAAATTTCTATAAAGCCTCCACATGTTTTCCTTCCAACATTGATTGCCTGTTGGCGTACTGCCCTTGTAGTACAATCTGGTGGGGTGCATATGAGCTCTTGCCGCATACAGCATTGTTCATTTTCAATGAAAACTGTTAAAACGTGACTAAATTTAGAAATAACATGCCATGGTCCAGCTGACAATTCTGCAAGAATTTTGGTTTAATGGTTTATGTTATCACATTCAAGAAATATTATTTTAAGAGATTGTATTATGCCCGAGCATATTTGAGCATTAAAAAAAAAGGCCATGGCCTGATTGCTATTAGCCTCGTCCCCAGGGACACCAAATTTTACCAAAAGTGGTCAAACATTTTTTGGTCAGAAGCTACCAACTATTTTCCTCATTTACCATGTAAAATCTTACAGCTAAAGGATGTTTAGTTTGGATGTAATGAGCGAAAATGTGCCCTATTTTTGTTGACCAATATTATCTTTACACGGTATTTAATGGGGCTTAAAAAATGATGTTTTAGCACCCTGAACAGATTGAAATATCAGTGTGAAACTTTCGACGTCTGTTATTAGGATCAAGGTCATTCAATCAAGATGAAAACTTTATTTAATTAAATCACACCATCCCCTTTAATAAGTGGCATCGTAATAGAAGGCTCTGTTACATTAAACCTAACAACTGCCAGGAAGCAAAGAGAAACCTTTCGCAAACACACAGGATGCATGTAATGATAAATGTGTTATCTGTGAACATAGTAAAGCTGGTCATATTGGTAAATGGGAACGCAGGTTTAAATTGAACCCCAGTTAGAAAACATCCAGTTTTCATATTACAACTGGTGAAGTGCTTTTAACTGGGTTTTAAAAATCCAGTTCAGCATAGTTGAACTGTTTTTGAAAACCAGTTCTCAAAACCCAGTTCAACTTAGTTAATCTGTCTCACTTGAAATCAAATCCGGTTAAAAATGTTGTACTTTTCATATTTAACCAGTTGAACTCATTTAAACCCAGGTGAATTTAGTTCACTGGATCATACATGGCAGCTAATGGATGGAATTTGGTACTTTTTTCACTGCATTTGGCAATTTTGCTCATATAATAGCTGGTATCAGATAAAATATACCCAACAATGGACAACTGACTACTTTGATTGTATATAGACAATTTTGATTCCTTCAGTTTTCTGTACATGTAGTAGGCTGAATTCAAATTGGACAAAAATGAATGGTTTAGTAACCTTGTTTATATTCGTTAATTTAGATGACTGGTGGGATTTGTAATTAGCTATCTGCACTGTTTCACAATATCTTGATTCAAACCATGTCCTGAGTTGGGTCGTCTTTTCTTGGATAAGGGGACAGGGTGATTAAATTTCCAGACTTTTTCACAAATTCAAAACCGGTTTAATTTGGTCAATTTTAGAGTGGTTAAACCCGGGTTAAATTTGGAAACAAAAATCCATTGAACAATGTTAAATTAGATGGATCCTACAATACGGTACAATATTTACGGTACTTTTAGGAAAAGAGTGGAATTGTGCAGACAATTTTTTGAATCCTAACTGTTGAGAAATAACAGAATTTTGTTAAATTTTGGCAAAACATTTGTTTAAACCCCAAACCATGCAACATTTATTAGTGCTGTACTTTACAAACCTAACATGTCTTTTTTCACTACACAGTCCTTTATGTCTACCATCCAAGGCACAGTTGAGAGAACATTTTACATAATGGCCTGTATTCACAAAAGTGAAATAACTTTAACCAGGCCTATGTAGTTATATGGAAGAGGGGGAGTAAGTCCTGTTAAGTAGGACTAACTTCCATTTTAGTTCAGGACTGAAGTAAGATCACTTCTGTGAATATGGGCCATTGTGAATATACATATCTATCTATTGTGTTCTGGGCATAGGCTGGTATTCTGAAAGGGAGTCTAACTTTAGACCTATGTTTAAACCAGGGTTAGTCCTACATGAGTGGACCTTTTTCCCTTCTAACATACTCTAAAAATGTGCTGTAACGGGTGAGAAAATTCCTCATGGATGGGCCATTCCGGCCCATCCATGATGAATTTTCTCACCCGTTACATTAAACTTTCACAGTATTTTGAAAGGAAAAAGGTCCACTCTTGTAGGACTAACTCTGGTTTAAACCCAGGTCTAAAGTTAGACTCCCTTTCAAAATACCAGCCATAGGGAATACTTTATCAGAAACCAGTGATTGGATTTCTTGCTGCATTTGGGTGTGTTTGAGCAATCTGATAAAAACATGTTTCAGAGTCTCTCGCCACAGATCAGTTCTCAACATTGAAAAAAATGAGGGTGCATGAAATGTGCCATTATTGCTTTAATAACTGTTTCCCTATCTTTTTCTGCTTACCAAATTTGATGGGTGTCCGATTGGATATTTGGGTGTAGGAAGATTCCACAATGATAATAATGAGGATGTGATAATAATGAGAATGTGATAATAATGAGAACATTAATGTTTAAGTTTTGAAACAAAATAGTAAACCAATTGATCTGATTTAAAAACTAATAATAATTGACCTTTGTATTGTGAAACATGTTCTTTATCAGGTTCCTCTCAAACCACACCTGGTAAATCAATGGTCTGTGCCATTCCAATGTGGATATGAGAATCTTGTGGCATTTGCTTGCACATTAATGACATATAACTCTGCTGGCCCATATGGGGAACCTCCAGTTCTTAGATTAAAATCAAATTTGTGGTGCATTTTATCTACGTATTACACTCTAATTACACACCGTTTCCGAAGACAGTGATTATGAGTATTTTAATGACATTTTGATCCATGTAATAGGGTTTGTTCATAAGCCCATCAGGTGTACATATGCAGCCCAAAAGTGTACAGATTTTTAAACTGAGGAGTGTAAAATGTAGATACACATTGAAAAAAATGAATTGCAAATTTGAAATATATTGGATTCTTGTTGGTGATAGGGTGGATGGGTTTTGCCAGTGTTCAGAAATATGAAAGTTAAGATTTTTCCCCCAGAATTTTAATTGGGGGAAAAATCAGTAAGTAATATTTGTGGAAATTCCCAGAGCTTTTATACCCTAATTTGTATTGAGAGAAAAAAAGGGGAAACTTCTGTGTACAAAATTTGTATGAGGCGCAATTGAGAGTGAAGAGAAAAATTTGTGTCCTCGATTTTATTTATCACAACGGTAATTGTGTATGTAGAAGACGATATTGTGTTGCTATTGTTCTGTGTATGTTGTTAAATAATTCTCCTTTTTAGCTTCTAGATGTTATGTCGGGAGCATTATATTGGGAGTGCGTGCGGGAGGCCTGTTTCAAAGTTGTGCAGATTTGTAATCGGAAAAATTGATTTCCTCAAGACTGATTGTATAAATATGCAAAAAATTCTTCTGGTGCATTTTCATTGCCAATTATGCCTTTCTCTGTACTATTGGCTATGTTGTAAACTGGTTGAAATTTTTGGCTTTAACATTGAGTAGCGTTTGGAGTCTTACAATGTGTGAAACAATGCTACTTAGTAAAAAAATCATGCAGTTCAAATTGAAATGTGCAAATTCAGGACAACGTTTAAAAAAATCAGTTCTGATACCATTATTTAAGCGGCGGTTTGCAAATCGCCACAATTAGATTACACATTGACACAAGTTTGAAGTATGTCTCTCATTTTTATGAGAGGGATTATTTGTTTCCCTTTCAACAAAAAAAGTAATAACAGGGAAGACTAGTTGACTAGGTACCTCAATCTTTGTTATGACACTTTGTGGGGTTTTCACTATTTTTAAGTAGACCAATTTTCCTGAGGTTTCTGTTTCTTTTGGATACTAGTGTGTAGTTCTAGACTGAGACTGTATGTATTTGCTAATGTAAGTATACTTGTACAATCACTGTGAGAAAGCCCACAGAAAAGTCAAAATCCATGAGGGTTGGGGTTAGTTGCTTACAAATGCTGAGTGGAAGCATGTTATTATAAAGTTGTCAAAAATTCCACGCAGCATGTGTAGGAGGCTAAGCTCAAGTCTTGGTGGACAAATAATATTGTCCCCTTTGTTTTTTTGTTGCCTGCCTGAATTGTAAAGTGAACATTTGTTTCACAAGGACCACCCTATGTTTGTGCAGTATTGATATGGTGAGATTACAATTGACCCTCTTTCAAAAAGTCCCATGCTACCCTTGGTATCGTCACAACTTGTGCATTTTTAACATTTTTTTAGGGAAGTGTGAGACGTTTTGGAATTTGGGGAATTTTTTTATAACTTGTAACATGGTATAAAAAGAACAAGCATTGCATTGGTTTCTCACTTTGATGTCGGCAGTCCTTTCCTTTGTCAACGATAACCACCTACCCCCTATTTCTCCAGTGGTATCTTCCACACCATGTTGGAAAACAACATGGGGTGGGACATACCAATTGTTATAGGGGGCAGCAAGGTAAATCGTGACAGAGCTGCCGCATCTTTTTAAAGGATATCACTATTTAATATATTACTCCTATTGCTGTGCTTATGTACAGATAGAACCACCCTCTCTGTAATACACTGTAAATACACATTGTGTCTGACCTGCCCTAGTGTTACGGCATAGGACAGACACACGTTGTTCAGACATTTTGATTGTCTGTACTCTTTGTAGTTTTCAAAAACTTTGTTTCGTTTTTTTCTCTCATCTTTGTAAAACCAACCACATCTTTACAAGCAAAGGTTGTACAGTATAATATATTAAAAAACAGTAGCACCTTTGAAACTCAATGTGGTTGTAGTAAAAAAAATTATATATATGAACTCATCAGCATTGTTTTAACTTATTTGTGATTCAGTGGTTAACATGCCAGGTATGAAGGTTTTATTTTTTTTTCTCTCCCTTGATTCGACTGTTCTGGTGTTTCACATGCACAATCCTTGTCAAGGACCCCCCTTTTTCTGGAGGAGAGATTTTATGCGGGTTTTTTGAGGGACCTCTTCTAGTACTTTACACAAGGAATTCTGTCTTACATGGGGTGATTGTGTGCTCTTTTGCTCTGGGACTATTACTGGGAGAAAAGTGATCTTAATTTTAGTATTTTTTTTAAAGATGTTAAAAATTTTGAATCATATCAATCCAATATACAATATAAAGTTAAAACAAGTTTTCTGTAATGCTATGAAGGGATAGCTAGTAAAAGTTAGGAAAAAAAGGGTAGCAGATTTTGGTGCAAATATTACTGATAAACTCTAAACTTGTGCATAGATGTTGGTATTGATTGTACATGGTTGCAAGCAAAGTACCTTTAACAATGAAAAGTGTGTGTGTGTGTGCATGCATGCACACATGCATGCATGCGTGCGCACATGCGTGCACACGTGTGAGAGCCTAGCTGGAGTTTTCTACCACCAACCATGCTCCAGGAGCAGGTCTCCCTTACTAACCTCAAAGGACAGCTATTGGATTTTGAACTTTTTTGGAATTTTTCCCTCTAACTTAAAAAAAATGAAGCAGGGGTGGGATTCAAACTCCATACCACTCATTACGTTATCTACCTAACTGCATAAGCGGCAGGGATTGCTCTGTCTGATTTGTAATCCTAACTACAGAATAATCATTACTGCTATTGTGATCGACACCCAAAATACTGAATAGATCCACTCTGGAATGATTGTCACAATTTCTGCTCCAGGAGCATAAGTGGTGGTCAAAATCTCACATTCAGGTTAGCTGGTCAGATTAGTCTGTGTGTGAAATGCACTTTCTAAACAGTTGGTAAAGTTTAATTAATGTTGTAAGAAAAAGCCATTCTATTAAATGCATAGTACAGACACATTGCATATGCTTTGTGCATGATGGAGGCTATCAATAGCAAAAACAGAATTGACATGATTGAAAGATTAATTTGGATTAGCTCTGGCTTGTGCCAATCCAAACTACACACACATCACAGAATAACTTCACGTCTCATTTCCCCCAAGATTATTATGTTTTATCCAGTTACAACTCAGGACTTAGTTAATAAAATAGCCATCAAATTAATATGCACAAGGACAAATACATAATATCAAGGTTCACACATTTTAATTTAAAAATGCTTGTGAATTATAGAAATACAAGAGCAGAGTTCTGTTGATAAAGTTATAATTATCACTGATGTAGCGCTATATGTTACCATAGAGGGGTTTAATGCTACTGACCAAATAAATTATGAATTTCACCATGATAAATATTACTTTAACCAAGGTCTTTAATTATCTCTTTTGTGATTTAAGACAGCCGTTCTTGTTGTATCAGAACTTTACAAAGTTCTTTTTAAGGTGCTATCAGGAATTATTGAAGTTTCATAAACAATTGATGACTCAAACTTGAAGCATATCACTTAAAATAACCTCCCACAAAAGAGCACACAGTCACCTCCTGTTTTTTGTTCTTTCTTCTTGTAGTGTATACTCTACCATTATAAGTTGTTGTCCACCTTCTATCTGTAGGATAAGGTGTCCTACACTTCGTACACATACAAAAACAACCTCATTACCAGGGAGCACAAGACCAACACAAACATTTATGCACTGAATTAGAGGCACTTTTCACATTTGGGTATTAAATTTAACACAGATCCTCATTACAAAGTCTTTGTTTGTATAGAGATTTTTGGATTTTGAACCTGATGGTGAGGTTGTTGGTGTATGTTGTGCTCTATGTCCACTCATATGAGTAGATGAGTTTTTCTCCTGTCCTTTGTAGAGGATGCAGAAGTCATCATGTCAATAACAAAAAATGAGGAACAAACCATGTATGTCTCGTGTCATTATTTTTAGGTGTTAGATATGTTGCTTTCTAGCAGTATTTTGGTTTTAGGTTTGAATTTAAACAGAAACCAGGGCACACAATGGCAGACAAAAGCCTAAAGGTCATTACATAGTGTCATGCCGCTTACTGCTTTGCCGCTCTGATGATGAAATTTACGTCACTACGCAATCATGTCAGAATCGCTAGCGGTGACAAGCGGCAAAGCGTCAAGCCGATAAATCGATCTCCCTGCTGCTTGGGCTGCCCCTTTTCCCAAAGCGGCAAATCGCATTGAGTTGACTTCAATTCAACTTTGGAGCGGTGCCGCTCGATGACGTAGTTCAAGCGATAACGTCGCTTGACTTTAATAGCCCAAACCTGCAAGCGGCGTACACCAAGCGGTTTGCCGCTGAGCGGCATGACACTATGTAATGACCTTAAAGGTCATTGCATAGTGTCATGCCGCTTACTGCTTTGCCGCTCTGATGATGCAATTTACGTCACTACGCAAAAAAGTCAGCATCGCTAGCGGTGACCCAAGCGGCAAAGCGTCAAGCCAATAAATCGATCTCCCTGCTGCTTGGGCTGCCCCTTTTCCCAAAGCGGCAAATCGCATTGAGTTGACTTCAATTCAACTTTGGAGCGGTGCCGCTCGATGACGTACTTCAGGCGATAGCGCCGCTTGACTATAATTGTTAGCTCAATCCTGCAAGCGGCGTACACAAAGCGGCTTGACGCTGAGCGGCAAGCAGCATGCCACTATGTAATGACCATAAGGCTGGTATTCTGAAATGGAGTCTCTAACTTTACACCCGGATTTCAACCCGGGTTAGTCCTACATGAGTGTCTACTCTTGTACTGTTCATATGTACCTTCTCTCCACTTGCTGAGCAACTACAGAGTAGCCACACCACTGGTGAACAAACTCCCATTTTGATATAGATTGTTGATCTATTTATTTGATTTATGTAGTTCTAAGCAGGAGGTTATAGCCAAATTATTTCAAAAGATTGTTTTTGCCCACCATGAGCATACTCTAAACAATCACAGGCATAGCGGAGCGGGAGGCGAATTCTGTGCGCTTGTCAATCAAGTACTTACAGTGGCCATGGCTGTTATTTAGTGAAATTGTGGAGTTTCTGCATCAGTGGTGTGCATTAGGATTGGTACTCTAGAAGAGACATCACTGCATACCTAATAACCTTGGCCGGTATTCACAAAAGCGGGTTAACTTTAATCCAGGGTTAAACAGGGTTTAATCCACGATCATAGGTTAAATTCATGTTATCCTCTATGGGATATTTAACCCAGGGTTAAATTAACACTGGGTTAAAGTTAACCCGCTTTTGTGAATACCGGCCTTTGTGTCTAATGTTTTGGATAAGCCTATGTGATCAAGCTGCATCTCTGTCCACACATTGAAAATGCTTGTACAGTCCGATGGATTTTGGATGTCACTTGTGGGAAGGAGCATAAGGATGGAGGAGTTTGAGGAGTTGTCTCATAAATTGATGTCAAAATCTTATTTTGTGTTCTTTGAAGTTGAGGTCAAAGGTCATCTTGAGGTCCTTGTGAAATGCTAAAATTGTTTCCTTTTGGGCCAGTGGGTATTCACTAATGCTGGCTTAAAGAATGATCCTTTGACATCCTATGGACAAAAATTCATGTTTTACTTAATTATGAAAGATGCACAGCATGATCCTTGAGGGGGTAGGTCATCTAAGAGGCTCATTGTGTAAATAAATGCGGCTATTGCTTTCACGAAAAAGGTCCAAACTGCAAATGAGGTATTGGCATTTTTCCATTGTAATATTATCTCCTCACTTTATAACATTCGGCGAACATGCCAGGCAACCCATATTGATCTACAAAAATCATAAGGGATCCTACATACACCACAATCAAAACAATACAAAAAGAAAACACAAATACAAACATGCCAACAGACGAAAGAAACAAACAAAAGCTAGAGAAAGACACAAAGAACGGGCTAGAAGAGGTGGAATTGGACAGCCAATTTGAAGCTTGGAGGATGTGGACTTGATCCATCCCGCTAGCCTTCAGGTGGTAATAATCCAGAGTGAAGGAACTTCGGGCGCAAAATGATTTCTTTGACAGAAAGATAGGCGCGCAAAAGGGGTGTCAACCGCAGCAGGAAATTAAGGTGCCGCAGGCTAGTGGGCGGGGATGATGTTTTTCTGTTAGGGTTGGGAGATGAACACACACCTTAGCTTAGTTGGCAATTAGATTTCAAGAGAAGCTCATCATGGGACAGACTTCCACTGCTGCAAGATGACGTGACAAGCAAACCTCTGGGTGGACTCATTCCTATTAGTCAGCGTCTTGTTAATGCGGATGCCCAGGTTGATAGAGGCGTATTAGGATGGTCGGACCATGGCGAGGTATAACGTGCGGCATGTGTTGACGGGAGCTGAGTGAAAGGACCTGTGAATGAAGCCACTTTGTCTGCGAGCCTTTTTGCAAATTTGTTCAACATGAAGATTCCAAGAAAGTTTGTCAGTGAGATGAATGCCAAGGAATTTTCTCGGCAGAAACCCCGTTCAAAATGATGTGGCTGTGTTGAGTCCGAGCAACATCGGAAAGGATCCTTCCTTTGTGGAGATGATCATGAACGTATTTTAGAAGCATTGCAGTGAGATGATTCAGATACGGAACCAATTCATGAAATGGAGTTTATATCAACTGAAAACCTAACCAATCAGAGGAACATCGATGTTTTTAAAGATGGTGGTTTCGTCTGCATATAGAACAAATAGAACTATTTTGGAGAAAATGAGGCAAGGCTAAGATCATAAGCTGTACTATATGTTGTGCAGTAGCCTTGCAATACTGCTTTTTGCATGTTGTACATACTTTAAGACACTATCATTGATTTGCTACATCAGGCAATCGAAAAAAATCATCAAATCAGATTTTTGCATGTCTGTAACAAGTACAGGTATCCTTACATACCCTGCAAATGATAAGAGAACCAGAAGCAACCTAATAGGACAGAATCGGAGATTTTTAGTCATTATTGTTTTTTTTTTTTTTTTTTTTTTTTTTCCCCGGCATCCAACTTGTTTTGACCTTTATTTATATACTTCATCAACTCTACGTCTCGCAGTTTTGGCGGTTTTCCCGTCACGTTCACATCTAACACTTATTTGTTCGTTGGTTACGCTTACTTTGAACAAGCTGCTGCACACAGTTGTTTTTTGTCTAACTATCACCTTAGCATTTTGTAAATTGTCTTAGTCCCCTTGTTTGTCCTATATACTTCTGTGCTTGTCTTTGTGCTTCAGTCTTTCTCCGACTTGTCAATAATCTTGTCCACAGGTATTGTCTCACTGTTATCCACCCAGTTTCTCATTTGCTCTCCTTTAACTTTATTCCTTCCTCACCAATCTCATCAACTATCTCTCAAGTTTCCTCTTCCTCTCTCTCCGTTCTCTCTTCTTTCTTTCTCTCTCCTTCAAACCCCCTCGCTTTTCCTTTCCTTTGCTTTATTCCTTTCAGTATGCCGTGCCTGCAATACACGAACTGCCATTTAACTAACCACCACGTTCATTCACGACGAAGATTTTCGCGCATCACTAATTGTGAATTTTTCACCACCTAATTGAACATCATCCAAACTTTCATTTCCCTTTGGGCATCAGCCCATTACTTACAGAACACAGACCCCATAGCATCTCAAACATGTGACCTCCCATCCTTCAATTACAACACACAACAAACAATTCTGGTCTGACTCCCGCTATCACACACAGCTAAACGACAGCTTCAACACACTATAAAACCATCAAGCAACCACTCATTTTCCATATTCCATTTCAACTGTCGAGTATCACAAAATCATATAAGAAATCACTAACTACCTTGAACACGCCAACCACTCTTTCTCTGTCTTGGCATTCTCAGAAACATGGCGTACTGACACCAAGTCACCTCCTCACTTTAATGGCTACACGTACTTCCAGGAACGCTCACAGGCAGAGGAAGGGGAGTTTTGTCTTTACATAGAAAATCACTCTCATACCAAATCATTGACACAACACCAGGACCAGAATTTGACTACTTTTCCTCGATCCACCATTTAACACCAAACAATAGACCCAAACACGTAACTGTTCTGAGTTATTTACAGATTTGCATGACACCCAATTCCAAAATTTTAACAACACGCTTTCGAGCAGCATCTCGCTGAACTAAATAACCCCAACCATGACGTCTATATTGTCGGTGACTTTAATATCAATCTTCTCAATTACTCACACATTAATGACTTTATTAACACATCACTTGCAAACTCCTATATCCCCAAAAATTATACCACCTACAAGAATTACGCATAACCCAGCCACGCTCATTAATAACATTATCACCACTCCACGGTCCACAGAATGTCCACACCAGGGATATTTTGTCACTTCCTGACACCTACAGATCTCCTTCCTCATATTCCCTCATTACATCTCTCAAGCATACGCATGCCACAAAAACAACATCACTAAACGTGACTTAAGAGATCACAATCATTGCACCTTTTAAAACCGTAGACTCACATGGAATCTGGGAACATATCCTCCACACTCACAGAAATACCCTAACATTGCGCTACAGCAACTTTCATTACAACTTATACTAACCATTAAACGATCATTCCCCCTAACAAAAGAAGACCTTAAAATCGTAACTCATAACACCTGGATGACAACAGCAATTTCCAAGTCAATCAAACCCTACTCAAGCACAGCCTCTACAAAACATACTTGAAGAAAAACACACCAGCAACCAACACAATATAAACATACAAAAAAACCCATTTAACTCACATCATTCGTATTGCCAAGAAAAACACAACACAGAACAAATTCAGAACTTAAAATGATCTTACCAAAACTGGACATCCTTTCACACACCCCACCCCCCCCCCTCTCTACCGTCATTGAAAGGTATCCACTAAAAAATCCCCTGCCCCTTTTTCACCTAATAATAAGCAGATAACGGACCCCTTGTACATAGCTAACGCCTTCAACGATCACTTCACTAGCCTGGGCAAAAACTTGGCTAACAAAATTCCACCTTCCATACTCATTTTAAAAACACCTTCCAATAAACACAATTCACTTCCATTTTTATACTATCTGAATCATGTTACTGTCCATGAGGAAATGCACAACTCGTCCACCTGTTTGAAACCTGGTAAAAGTGGCTGGTATTACCATCCTCTGCCAAATAGGTCCTGGGAGTGCTAACAAGCATATGATAACATCATATGCCTTCTGATGCACATATTTAACCAAGATCACTTCATCCACCGGAACTTTCCCAGATCACCTCAAATCACCAAGTCATCCTCCAATTTACAAACACAAGATGCCCATAAGCTATCAAATTAACCACTGGCCCATTTCTGTTCTCCATCTTTTCAAAACTACTTGAAAAAATCTTTACCAACTCTGATTCTACATTCTTTCTTCATCAGTGACAACATTCCTTGTCCTGACCTTGACCTATGGCTTTATGGCCCAAACGCTCCACGACATGGCACTGATACTCCTTGAACTACCAACTAACCTCAACCTTGGCACTAACAATAAACTCCACCCATGGGGGTTATTCCTGGATCTCTCCAAGGCTTTCGACACCATTGATCACAACATTCTTCTTCACAAGCTTTACCATTACGGTGTCCTATTGGAGTAGCCTTGGAGTGGTTTCAGGAGTTACCACCTTACGAACCGCTCACTCATTCCTATGTACACTCCATTCGCATCAATCAATCAAACTATCACGTTGGCGGCTCCCTCATATGCTCATTCCTTTGACCCTACTTTTCTCATTTACATTACATGAATGACATCACCTACACATCTCTACACACTAAACTAATCCTATTTGCAGATGACACAAACATTTTTTCTCCTTTTTCGCTCAAACTCTAACATAATGGGGCACTTTTTAACACATGAATCATGACTCCAAAATCACTGACTGGTTTTGGGGGCTAAAACTCTTCAATGTTTCAAAACAACTACAAACTACATGCTTTTCTCTACACTTACCAACAACACCACTCACAATCAAACATTAACAATAGATAACCAGATAATCTCCCAGGTACACTCACCCAAATTTCTTGGCATTACAATCGACGACAAACTACATGGACGAACACATCAATCTGTCCACTAACCAACGCGTCTCACGCAATTGCTACACTTGCAGCATGTTAATCAACGTCGCCCAAAGTACTTCCAGACTACACGTAAAAATCACTTACGACACATTATCTTCCCATACCTTAGCTACTGTACCATCATTTGGGCCTCCACCTATCATTCACGGCTCACCAAACTCAACATCACACAGAAATGGTCCATTCGCACTATAACACACTCATCCCCTAGAACTCACACTTGGCCATTATTTCACTCACTGAAAACACTTAAATTTAAGCACCTCAACCACTTCAAACAGCGCTCTTCATGTTGACTATCACCACAATCATTTACCTCCGAACTTCAAGAATTACTTTACCACAAACATACAATCCACAGCTATAATAAACACCAGACAAGCTGACAATACTTCCATCTTCCCCCTCCAAAATCTACCTCTGAAAGGCACTTCTATTATCCCGTAATCCGGTCGCAAACTTTGAATGATCTCCCAAATCCCTCACAACACTGACAACACTAAACACCTTCAAACTCAACTGAAAAAACATTTCTCAACCAGTACAAATTCTTATTAATACGCCCCAAGTCCTTATTTCTTTCCTCACTTATTTCTTCAGTGCTCATTTCTATCTCTCCACTCCCCTTACTTTTTTTTCTCATCTCTACCATTCTTCACCTCCTATCTATCCTCATGCATGCAATAGTATTACATACTCACACGATATTTTGAAAAGGCTTCTGTCTTTCTTGTCCAATTCCATGTATTCATGTATTCCCGTTAATGTATTTGTAGATTCAGCTATATATTGTTTGTTTTCTTGTTATGTATAATTACCATGTACTATCCCTTACCTTGTGTCATTATTGTAATTTAATTGTAATTGTGAGTATATGTTTTTACCTTGTATTATGGATCACGGGGCCAGTAATAACTATAAGCCATATCGGGTTGTCCATTACTGGTCTAGCCATATCATAATTCCGCACCTGCTCTCTTAGTACAGTTATAATTGATAGCTTCTAGTATTAATGTATTATTATATAATATACTGTATTATACGATTCTGTCACGCACAGATGTTATGCTGAATAAATAATCTTGAAATCTTGAAAAAATCTTACACTTACTACAACAACGTATTGGAATGGAGAATCGTATATTGGAACACTGCCTTTTCCTTCCTTTTCCTCCTTTTCCTGTCAATTCTACATTGAAAGGTACTTAATGAGAATTCTATATTCTAACAGACTTATCCTTCACTTTGAGCTATTCCTGCCAAATTTCAAATATTTTTCAAATCACTGATAGTGTCCTTTATATGGAACCATAGCCAAAAATGATAAAAAAAACCCTATGCCAGCAGTATTTGACTACAGATCAGTTCAAAAATACATGACCGGCCTGTGGTAAGAATTTCGACGTGATTTCACTCACGCGAGACTTCGCGTAAATAACTCCAAAGACTACTCGTACAACACACCACTTTTGATTGAATCACCTCTCACATTTACTCCACCATCGTACTCAGTACACTTCCTTCACTATAACAAAAAAACACATCTGATTTTCCGAAAAGACTATCTCGGCTCAATTATTCATCAATTTTAGTTTATGAGACCATTACCGTTCGGTGTTTGGTAATGACATCAACTGAAATCATTCCAGGTTACGTGATGCATAGGTTGAATCTGCCTCGTTTTATCCTTACCACCAGCCACAATTCTTTTTTTTCAATCCAAAAACGGTGTCAAATCAAGATTACGCTTCATGGTCGATACACAGTGCGTGTGTGTACCAAATTTTCCGCAGCATTCATCATAATATTTTAACCTGAATAATCTTGTAAAACTGTAATTTAATGGGGGTAAATGGTGAAAAAATATTGCTATAAAATATTTCACACTATTTTCGGTGGTCTTGTTCAAATTTGTCTTAGAATGGCCTGGATGCGGAGGAAGATCCTAATTTAAACCTGCCACTAAATGGGTATATCGGAACCCAATGTAATGTTTACTACTTCTGTCACTCCTCTGTGCAAACCACACAACGTGTATACATGCCATGTGTATGGCAATCCACAAAGGGGCCATAACGTATTGCTGCAACGCGTGCGAGAAAGTAGCAACCATTGCCACATTTTGGGCACAATCACGCGTTGCATGACATTTCAGCAACGCTTGCTGTGTCTGGCCATTCAAAATTCATGAATTTCTGTGAACTATTTCAAAAATATACCGCCAAGCGTTGCTAGAAATCCCTTGCAACACTTGCAACCTTCACAACGCGTTGCTAGCTTCACAAACGCCGTGCAAGCTTCACAACGCGTTTCAAGCTTCACAACGCGTTTTAACAAGCCATAAGGGTCATAACGTATTGCCGCAAACGCGTTGTGAGAAAGATAACAACGCGCCTGCGACATTTTTCGCCAACGCGTGGCGGACATTTCGGTCACGCGTTGCAACATTCCGGCAACGCGTTGCGGGGTCGGCCAATCAAAATCATGGAATTTTCGTGACGTAACTTTCAAAAATATAAATCTCAACATCAAAACGCTTTGCGACCTTCACAACGCTTTGCAACCTTCACAACGTCGTTGCAGCATACGTTTATGACCCTTTAGTGCCTTCAACGCGCGGTGTTAGTTTGCGTGCAACAGTCGTTGTGAAGCTCGCACGCGTTGTGGATGGCTTGCAACGCGTTGTGAAAAGCCATAAGGGTCATACTATTGCCGCAACGCGTTTGTGGATCTATTTTTTGAAATACGTCCAGAAATTCTTTGAATTTTGGATTGGCTGACACCGCAATGGGCTTTTGCCGACAATGGTCTGCAACGCTTTGCTACTGTTATATCACCAACGACGCGTTGCGGCAATACTGTATGACCCTTATGGCTTGTTACCTTAGCACGCTTGGTGAAGCTTGCAACGCGCTGTGAACCTTGCAACTCGTTGTTAGGTTTCGCAGGCGTTGCACAGTCATCTAGCACCGCGTTGTTGGGCTTATATTTTGAAAATACGTCACGACAAAGTCATGATTTTGATTGCCGTCAACATCCATGACAAACGCGTAATCCGGTTAATGGCTTTATGGCTTTGCCCATACCTGTGTAGAGTAACTGATGCTTGCCAGCTTCATAATTTCATATTTGGCGTTATTTTCAGATCTTTTTAGAAGTAATTTTCTCGACATTGTCGAGAAAGGACCTCTTACAGTTTATAGTTGGAGGCAGAATTCTCAGAAAATTTTGAGTTTGGTTTAGACAGTCTGGAGAAAAGACTGTAAGGTTACAAGGTGCATTGCATTGTTTGGTGTGTAGGAGAACTGTGAGGTAAGGTAGCATATGACACGATAAAATATGGGCGTGAGGGGACCACACATATGGTAAAAACCAACTTCGTCCAACATATGAAGGGTGATGTAATTTGTTGGTACAATTTAAAAATATATTTCATTTGTTTACCTTTTCCTTTCTTGTATCCCATTCCCATGTCTATTAAATTTAGTAAATCTTGACCATGTTGACCAAAACAAATTTGTGGTGAAAATCAGACAATTTTGGACTTTGCAACATTGTACTGCAAGGATCCATTTGCACAAAAATATATTGCGAGAGTCCACTTGGACTCACGCGGACCGTTACGAAATTCTACCCCTGCATGACCCTGATTGTGCCTGCCATTTTGCATCTTTAAGTAAAACATCTCTCCACAAAAGTTATTAGCTTTAATATGCTATAAAGATCATTCCCATTGGTTAGGTATAGGTTAAGGGACAGTATTTTTAATCCAAGTAGTCCGTAATTTGCTTCATTGACTGCTGTGCATTTAAAGGTGCTACGAGAGATTTTGAGGCACCCAAATATTGTGTCATAATAGTCATTTCATATAGATTAGACACTCAATAAGATTTCTTACCAAGGCAAGTGATCCAGAGGGGGCAAAATTTCCACGTGGTCCCACCAGATGGGGCAAAATTTGCAAATCGTCCCAGTGATTTGCTCCAATTCAGTCTAAACTTGGCGAAATGCGCGCGTAGTGCGCGAAAATTGCCAAATTTACTTGAATTTTGCACAAATTTAGGCTGTAATTGGTCAAAATTCCCCGAAGAGGGATGAAAATGCATATTTTGGTCTATCTCGTCCTGCTTTTTCGAGCCAGAGGGGGCAACTTTCCCCCTGCCCCCGGTCGGTATGCCACTGACTTGGCTACAGAAATGTCTTAAAACAGAAAAAAGGTGATTTTGATTTGCTTATATTTCAATATAAAACATAGGCTGAATTTTGTATTTGCTCCTATACAAAATTAGAAATTTCACTATTTTTGTACCAAAGAAACATTTCTCAGCTTAATCCTTTCAGATGGGGATATTTTTGATGGATCAGCAGAGATGCCATCTTCCGATTTTAATTGGAAATCCGATTTTTTTTACATTTCTGGGATTAAAATCCGATTTTTCTATATTTTTCAGATTTTATTTTTTCTGATTTTTTGTTTGATTGTAGATTGAGATTTTTAAACCGAATTCTTGATTATCATAATCTGATCTCTCAGACTCTGATGCACTCAAAAGTACATCGGAACATCGGTGTATTAAATAGGTTTGATTTTGTATAAGAGACTAGCATAAAGGCAAACCATGTCAGATTACAACTCTTCGATCTTGCTCTATCGGAAAAATACCGACGTGGTATATAAGTGACAAAATGAACATGGAAATTGAATTTACAAGCCTTGGAAACAATTGAAAAGACATCGAGAAGTAAAGGACACGTTTCAATGGTGTTTAATCAAAGAGAAAGGCGATAACTTTGCAGTTTACATAAAAAGACAACTTCACTGGGTAGGTTGTAAACAGTGTTAAATGACGGCAAGTCTTCACAATTTTGATCCATTGCTGCAATGGATCAAAATTTTTAAGACTGATTGCATGGTTGCAACTGCGTAACCCTTACGTAGCTATCACTTGATGCCAAGGAAATGAACTGCAAAGGAAAAACCTAAAGTGTGGCTTGGTATCATATCATTATCATTATGTTACTTTGGCCTTTAATACCCGAAAGTTGAATTTGATCAACCAAGATGAATAGTAGTGAGTGCTTGGACCCAAAAAATCTAAGCCCCATTTCTTCCACATTACAGTAATTGTAACTTTTTTGGAATTGATATTTTACTCTCAGAAATGGTCGTTCCTGTAGCTCTAAATGTGGCAGAAACCCTATGGCTTCGAGGGGCTTTACCCCTCACCTCCAACCGGGCGTTGCCCTGGACCCCACCAGGGGCCCTTAAGTGGTACCCTGGACCCCAGCCGTTAGTGGACGATACTCCGCTCGCTTCCCTCCCTCCGTTCGCCCTTTTCGATTTTTTTCCCAACTCCATTGGCATTCGGATCAGAGCAACAAATCAGTATTTTCCAATTTTTTAGGGGACACCTGATATGTAAATCTCTTGTTGCACCTTCAAATGGGATCAGTGGACAGATACCTGGTTCCAAAAGAATGTAAACGAGCCTATACCTATACGATGGGAATGATCTTTGCAGCAAAGTTAAAGGCGAATACATATGCAGTCTTTCCATTAAACACCACATAAGTGGAGAGAGTGTTTACTTTAAGGGTCTAGTGTCAACCTGGTGCTTTTGTTTTTACACGAATTTCCTGATTTTTGCACCCATTTTAAACATGAAACTGTGTTCTATAGTTACCAACAACGGTATCCACTGCAGACAATCCAGAGCTGTATTTTTTGCCGATTTAAAACAGCTATTGACCATTTAAAGTCACAAAAAAAACCGCTGGTCTTAACGGCGGGAGTTTAAGCACATTTCACGCCGTCAGGCCGAAAGGCGCAGCATTGCGTCGCGCGGTGAAATTTTGTGCGTAATGAAGCGTGCGCGGTTTTAATGTACTTTGGCGCGCACGCCTCTTGGGAAAAACGAAAAAATAAATTTACAATGTAAAAAAGCGCTAAAGTAGACCAGATGAAATTTCAATTTCTTCTATTTCGGTAGTTAGACACAAAATATGTTGATTCAATAGTGCATAAAGATGTATTTTCATCACTTTGCACAACATACTCAATTGAAGTCTCAAAGATAAAGTTATTTGAGAAAGAGACAGCTGAAATGGCAGGAAAAGTCACTTTTTACTAAACACGGATTTTCTCAAGTTTCAAGTTTCGCCAAATTGGGCAAATTTCAGACAACATAACCTCCAAAACTACAGAAGTAAAAGGTAAGGTTAACTTTCCTACGATAGCACTCGTTCTTCTCTAGGGACGGTGGTTCTCAAGTTTTCATTTTCGATTTCTAACTAAAGATATTCTCAATATATACTAAAATTTGGAAAAGAAAAGTAAAAAATCACACTTTTTTGACATTTTTCCTTATATTTCGAAAAAAGCGCATTTTTTAAAAAATGAAAAAACGTCCCTAGACAAATTGTCTGTGTTTTAAAAAATAACATAAGAAATCCATGAAAATTCATGTTTTTGGTTATGCTTTTTGAAAATTTTGGGGCAAAATCCGTGTTTTTTTAGGATTTTTCTCCAAATCGGAAAGATTTTACATTAATTGATGCCATGCATCGGGGCAGAGTCCCTTTTCTTTCTAGAAATATATACTTTACATACAATAATCAAAGATTTTGCCAAAGTTACAAACCCAAAATAGATACTCGGAAACTCAAGGTTCACAATGCCCTAAATATGCAAAATGGTGGTCACAATCAGGGTTTAGTTTTTTTCTGACTCATATGTAAAGGCTTTTCACACTGAACTGTCGATTGAAGTACTTTTTGTAAATGGTACACATCCAGAATTGCACCTATTCAACATAAAAACGCAACTGTTTCTTTGTACATGTGTAAGAAACAGTATCGCCCAGTGGAATTTTCACGAGTTGAAAATTTTGGGATTTTCTTCTGGAGTCGAAACAAACCCCTGTAATTTCACACAATCTAGCAAATGTGGGGGGGGGGGTTATGTGAGGCCAGTTGTATTCAAAGGTGTGAATGATGCGTGACATAGACTTCGCCATGCACCCTAAACAAGTATTTCACAGACAAAAAACATACCCTAAACAAGCATGTTGTCTGTTTTGCTACCAAAACAAGTATTTTTGTCAGTTTTTGCTACCTTAAACAGAAGCAATGCATTGTGTTATAGATACCCATTAGTTAGGGGGACGTGGTTTGATATGAAGTCCCGTGTGATTTCAATGATTAAAGCATCACACATATTTAGACACATTAGGAGGTCAGAGAACAAGAACAGTTTTGATGAGAATTCCCAGGGGTGGCGAATTGCGGCCATCTTGATTTTAAAAATGGCCGCCATTTGGTATATTTCAAATCATAAGTCGAGTTATGAATGTGATAGGAAGCTAGTTTTGGTGCCTACAACTCCCTGGAAAAGATAAAGCTAGATTAGAAAATGAACATAAAACTGGCAGCCATTTAAAAAAAACAAAATGGCTGACCAAATTTAGGGGTTTATTTTACATTTTCAGCAGTAATTTCAGTGGTGAGTTTCATACCAAATTTGTTTTAGTGGCGCAGTATCCATTAACTTGTCAAGTGTATATAAAGATGTTTGGATTTTGAGAAGTAAAACGTAGTTCTTCCAATCATCTTGTAAATGTCCCGCCGAACGACGTTCGGAGGGGACATAAAATGGGCTCCTGTCGGTGTCGTATTCTGTATGTCGTGATTAAAAATTAACCTGGAACATTTGGGGATATCTTATTTCTGGATGAGCTAGAGTAGCCAAACTTTGGTATATTGTAGGAGGGAATATCCCCTACTCATCATGTAATTCATCCCCCCCCCAGGGTCCTCCCTTGGGTTTCTGTGGGGGTAGGGGGAAAAAAGGTACAGGGAAAAGGAAAGGGAAAAAGGTACTTGCACAGAAAATGTCAAACATTGTGTACAATTTATCTGGGTCCGTAAGGGCTACGATGATGTAAACTGGTGGAAAGAAGAAGGTTGACTGAGGTTATCAAACATGATTAGATTTTGGTGTTAAAATGAGGCTAATTAAGTACTAATTTGCATAATTATGAAATTGTTCCCGCAAGGCTTGTGTACAATTTAGGAGTCTGTAAGGCGTATAATGATGTACTTGGGGGAATGAAGCTGACTGAGGAGTTCTCAACCTGATATAGTTTGGCAAATTTCTGGTGTGTGGTCAGCTTTTGGGTTGCCAGCCTGTTTACATTTCTTTTGTCTATTGAAAGAATGTGAAATAATTAAAATTCGATGTTTCGCCGCTTTCTGAACCAGTATGGGTCCCAAATTTAAAATATGGTTCACATGATTTTTTCCAAAATAGTGTTGCCCAAATTGAGTAAATTTCTTTTTACTAAATATAGTGAATTTTCAGGGGGAGGGGTTTTTGCATGAGGAATTTCAAGATTATTGAGTCATTTTAACAAAAGGTCACCATTTCTTTTCAAGTTATTTTTGGAGAGCTAGTGATGGCCACAAATTTAGGGCGGACTGGTCCGTTTTTAGTTGTCATTAGTGATCGCGATATTCGGCGGGGACAGTATTTACGCATCGCGTCAAATACGAGTTCCACCTTGTTTGTATTTAAAAATGGACCACCATTTTGACACTGTAAAAGTCATTTTTGGGTAACTTTATTTACAATATAAGTATTCAGAGGGCATTTATGCTAGACCGGAATGACTATGAGTGCATTTGGTTCATGCGTCAGTGATACCAAGACGGTCAGACAGGTATTTTACTAGTACATCTAAGTGCCGGGTCAGAAGTTTTGATGGTCCGCCAGACTCATAGTCCATCTACCAACGGTAAAGAATAGGGCACTTGATTCAGGGGGACTCTTCACACATTATTTATTGTCGTCTATGGAGCCCGGATTATATCTCCTTTTACAGGGTGTAAAAGTCCGGGCTCCAAAGACGACAGAATAAGCGTGAAACTAATGTGGCCTGAAAGAGTTCAACCGCGGCTTGGTTCAACGTTGTCGGTGGAGTATGAGTCCCAGTTCCTGCCACACGTTAAACGCAAGTGCTTTCAATCAGATTAATGCTTTGGCACTGAATCGCAGTGATATCACTGACTCGAGAAAGATAAGTGCACTATCGATCTTGTCATAACGTAATTGTAGTGGAATGGGCCGAGTGGAGATGAATTCTGACTTACAACATTACTAAACATCCGATTAAAATTTGTTAAGAGAAAACAAAAGTCCTATATTACAAAGAAACAACCAATGATTACCACTGTAGAACTGTAGCGCAGTCTATTTAGTATGAGTCTATTTCAACTACCTGTAGGATAATCCATGAGTGCTGTATTTTAGCTGGATGCGGAGTAGTCTATTTGGTATAAGTCTTTAAAAGTACACTGTGGAATTGTTTATTTGGTATGAGTCCAACGAATGTTGATTTATCAAGAACAAGAGCACTATAATATGTAGTAGTAGTAGTAGTAGTAATACATGATTGCTCAATGTTTTTATGTTTTTTAATAACTATTTCTAATTTTTAATTCTTATTCATTTTGTATTGTATATTTGACCAGTAGACAGAGGTGGGGCATGCACATCTTTCAGATGTCAGTGGTTCCCACTTTTGTTGTGCCCTGACAGCCTCTGCCTGCCGGTCACTTTTATGTGTACTTATGTTAACTGCCAAATGATTAATAAATAAATAAATAATCCATTTGCATGAGTCCTCCTATATCGTAGCAGATGAGATGAGACAGTGTGACCGTAAACATGTAAAACAATACAGCAAGCATATAATTACACTTCTTTCAAAGTGCACTGCGGGGTTGTTTAATGGTATGAGTCCCTCATTCCACTTTGTGTGAATTCTATGTTTTACCACAGTGTTAAAGTTTTCTATCACTGTCGTCAGCATCAACTTTTGTTGCACTGTTAGAAATGACCATAAAAATACATTGTTTTAACTGGTAGCTGGGACTCATAGCAGTTAAAATGACATTTTTGTACAGTTAATTGCACATTGTGTGTCCCAACTGCCAGTTAAAACAATGTTTTTACGGTCATTTTTAACAGTGTGGGCATTGGTTAGGTCCACTCTTTCTGCATTCTTGCATTCACCAGACTTGATGAAGCATCCACAAAGTTCTGTACAGAATAGTCCATTCTTTCCACGTTTGCACAAATTATTGGCACATCAAAGCTTGTGTTATATTACCCTCAAAATTTTGATTAAAATATTATTTTCTCAATTTTATTTGAGAAAAGATTTCTCATGGGAAAAGTATTTTGTTTACTATAAAAGAGAGAAAAGGGGATTCCCTAGAGTTGTTTATGCAGGCTGCACCTGTTTAGATTGCACAATAGGGGAAGTGGGGAATTCCCCAAGATGTAAACTTAGTAACTGAGTCAGCTTGTTTATGCTTTAAGAGATCAAAACATTGCAAGAT